>JAZGTJ010001842.1:0-49170 GCA_036877575.1 Botia almorhae
CTTACACTCTTTAAAACTCTTTGGTAAATCCTCAGTGGTATATTGTTTTAGGATCATTACCCCTCTCACTCACCCTGATAAACCGTGTATGAGAGCATTCATCTCCCCATGCTCTCTTAAGCCACATGTCAGTGCTCAGGAGACTGGAATCTCACAAGCTCTGTTTACACAGAAGCTCAGTGTACTCCTCAGCTCCAGCAGCTTCACTGTCTATCACTGTGTAAAAGAAGGCTATGATCACTACTAATGAGATGACGGGGAGGAGCCTGAGCCCAACACTGATACTGTTTGACATCCAGTATCTGTAATTGCTTTGCTGAACAGCCATTTTGTTCTGTTCCTCACATTCTCTTCTTCCGTCTATTCAGTACAGTAACATTTGGAGCTGCTCAGTATATGAAAATGACAGGCTGTGTTCAAATAAGAATCTCATTTAGCTGGATAAGTTACACTGGAGCTCTCTGCCTTGGCATGCCAGACCTCTATGTTTAACATCTTTGTTCTCAATCCAGTAGTGCTGAATTGAGTCTGCAGGATACTATCTATTTATACACGGTTCCTCGAAACGATTCCTAAGCTATCTCCTCTTTATACGAGAGAGAAAGAGAGAATGTCTGGCCCTCGTGTGACTGAGGCTAAAGGGCTACAGAGGAGAGCTGTGATATTTGAAGTAATTCACAAGTGCATGTGTTCACACATTAGAGTGATGCAGTCGGACAGCCACAAGGTTGAGAGCTAATTACAGCATTTAAGACCTATCAGTTCCATATGATTGCTGCTTGTGCCGGGTAAATGGCCTTTATTTGGTATGCCACGGACGTTTCCCCTCACAGCGAGGGCTCTGTGGCAGCAAATTATTTTCATCTTAATTGCATGTAGGTGGAGACATGAAATAATGGGGCATATTTGTGTTCAATCTGCTGTGTTTTCATTACATTGTGGAGGAAAACATTGTTAGCAGGAGTTAATTAACAAATATGAGTAATTGCTCCACGCTCATATTTATCACCAGCGCGTTCGCAACAGGCAGGCCTGAAGCGCTAACAACAAAATGCTACATAAATCAAAGTGCTTTTCTTTGCCAAAGCAGAACCCTTGGGAGGTACCTTAGAGCTTAATTAGAATCTAGAAAGATTTTGTTTTAAGTGTGAGGTAAGCAAGCACTTGAATAACAATGATAAATTAGGCCCCAGAGCTTTGCCTGTATGTTTTGGAACACGTGCAATGTTATATCCTGTTTCTATATAATTCATAAAGTGTGATGGCAGAGGCATGCTGCCAGATGTTCTGCTGGTTCTGTCGATTCGATGAGAGAGATTAATGCAGAGATTGCTGTTACTGGCAGAAAAGTTTACTGAAATTATGCCAGTGTTCACTGCAGAATTACCCAGATGGGATTACGTGGACTATTTGGATTTTACGAGGGTGTTTATAATATTATTCTTGTCAGAGAGTAATGCGAAGGGATGCTTAATGTTGTGCTTCAGTGTCAGTCATAATTCAGGGAACTTGGCAGAGAAGTCAACCAATATATTTGTGGTCATCCAATAAAGTGGTCGTTTGTGGCTATTGATGGGAAATTACTGTTACTTGATCCTTCTTCGTTATTTAGTTCTTTAGATCATTCCTGAGTTATTTTTCAATTTCTTTTTTCTACTGTAATGTTTTTTTGAAAACATCATCATAGGACTTATTTTAAATAAATCAAGCAGTTTTGATTGACAGGTCATAAGTATTGTAGATAACCCACAAGAAGACGACTCGTTATTTTTCCACTAAAACCGGTGGAGTGCTCTCATGCAATCACACAACAAACATACAGTAGCTGCTTTTTAGTAACATAAATTGGAGATGGAAAGCACATTAACAACAGTGTGGTGCCACGTAGCGCCAATTGAAGGCTTCTGTTGCAACACTGAGGTACAATGAATGTGGTCTGCTGATTTAAAGAAACAGTGCGCTGAGTTAAAAGACTCATCTGACAGACACTTGTGTGATTCTTGATTACAGTCATACTGATACTCTGTGGACATGCATATGGACTGCCTGTCTGTCTTGGCACCCAAATCGGCCATCTGGCCTCAATTATGCTTTAAACATGCTTTGTTGTACATGACAAGTCTGCACTGACAGCGAGTCTGCCAGTGTTTAAACGTCATGCCTCTGGCTACGATTATACTCAATCAGTCATTCTGATTTTAATTGGAAAGTCACAAGATGAGTGGGAGATGTGCATGAAAATAAAACTGTCTACATCTTTGGTGTTGTCGATGTGGAGATTTTAAGAGCGTCTATGTTGTGAGAATATGCTCGGCTTACAGTAGATCTTCACCAAAAACAAACAGATTGGAATTGAATTTTGTGCTCTACAAAGAGAAGAAATAACTGATGCCTTTTTCATTTAATAATATTGAAAATCTGTTCTGTTTACAGCAGTTAAAGGAACAAAAAGAAATAAATACATAAATACATGTTTTTCTTTGCCATGTCTCTCAGAAACAGTTTGTTTAAAGTCAGCGTTCCTGAATAAACATTAGTTCAGGATTAATAAGCATAACGGTAAATATCTTTTGAAAATGCATTACAGTCAATGACTTTGGCATGGCCTGTGTACAGAAGACCAGACCTTTGGGTTCGGGACCTGCCAGAAAACAACTTTTGTGTAAATAAATGGGTGCATAGCATCTCATTATTTTTTTTAGCACTCCACTCCACTCTGTTTTTAAGAGACAATGAACATGGTCTATCTCTCTTTTCCCACCATCCTCAGCCCGATTCCCAGCCAGACCAGATCTCTTTGCTCTTAGGCTCGGATTAGCCGCTCACCATTGTCTGTTCCAGACCTACTGTTGCGGTAAATTGGCTAGCTATGCTGTTGTGAGGTTGATGCTTTCAAAATATCCAAGTTAACAGTGTTAGGAGTACACAGAAGGTCCCGAGGGCATCTTCACATGCAGAGAAACAGGTCAAACACTGACCTAATGAGGACAGATGGAGGTGGACAGTGTGTACATGTTGTGGATGATGGTTGGCCTGTGGAATGTTTCGTAAATTATTTTTATAACAGCACTTCTCCCATTTGGCATGTAGCAGAGGTCAACTCAAATATAGGATGTGCTATTGACCCCCTTTTAAGGCTTCACACTGTAAAATGGAAAAAAACTTATCACTGTCCTATTGAAAGATTGTACTTTTTCTGGACCAGAGTAATTGCTAAAGTAATAGCATAAGTTGTTGGAATAGTTGGATTTTGCATAATTGCAAATAGACACAAACGTTTTATTAGTCAAAAGGCTGACTGTTTTGAGTGCAGTGCAATGTGGTGAGTTTTAGTTTTTATTTAATTTTTACAGGGCCTGTTTGCAGTAACTAAGTGACTGACCATCACATTGGAAGATGGTTCCATACATTGTTGTTTGCTATTGTTGCAGCCCCACACAAATGATGATTTTCACTTCATCTTACTTTCTTTAAAAAACGTCTTTGTTATTGATGATAAGTTTTCTCCATCCAATGAAACTTTAAAATATGTGGCACAGTTCCAGTAATTCCCTGTTTTATTTCTGTTTCTCTTTGATCTGTCTGCTGTCACCCTGTCTTCAAGAGTGGAATAATTTTAAGGCATATCTGTGCAAATCCTTTTGTACTCTTTTGTTTCTGGGCTCTCAGAGTGTCACCATAATGACTAAAAGTGAATAGAAAAGATTAGATATTGTTAATTCTGCAGCACTGCCAATGCTAATCTCAGCCGGCTAAAATGCAGAATATTAAAGATGACAGTTCAGGTGTAAACATAGCGGGATGCTAATGGGAAGTACTCGGATGTAATTGTGTTTGTGGATTGTTTTTTTTAAATGTAATGCATCAAGTTCTTCATTCCATGATACGGTATGTTTTTCATATATGAACCAGACCTGTATTTCCATACAGATGTGTGTACACAACAGGCACAAAGCCTATAAACCAATCATCAATATTTTAACATTTCATTATTCGGGCTAATTTATACCAACAGCACTGTTAATGTTCCACAACCTGTTGGTTGTTTAGTTTCTCAGCACATTTCTGGAGGGTGGCCATAACTGTGTTTTCAGAAAGGCTCCTGTCAGTGGCGCCAGGCTACATAGCCACAAATTGGAATGTGGCACTGGCCTGGGAACAGAGCCAAGATTTAAATTAGACAATAACCTCTGGCCCCTCTCTGCAGCTGTAGGCTGATCCATTTGTTTAATATGGTGGAGTATTCGGTAGAATAATGAGCTGATGTATGAGTCGGCTCTTAACAGTTTGTGTTTCACAAACTTACAGAGATAAACTGGCAGGCGATGTGTCCACTGCAAACAGCTATATAGAAGTGTACCATGTGTAAGCATTAAATACAGATACTGCTTCTCTTTTAATTTTTCTTGGAGAAATTAGTAATGGAAATGATGACCGCAAAAATAAATGCTGCTGTGCTAGATTTTTAGAGAGAATAGATCACTCGGTGGTGAAAATTAGGACATTTTATACACTATACACAGGATACACTATATAATAAAGTTTTTTTTACATTTTATTGCTGTATTGTATTACTTTATTACTGTTTTTCATGTCATTCACATTTCAACATTCACATTTTTTAATTTTAATATGGTTAAATTAACATTAACTTATATTAAATAATGTGATACAAATATTGTTTATTGTTAGCACATAATGCATTAAATAATGGTAACAAATTTAATCTCATTGAAAAATGTTATCCGTTTTATGATGTTAGGTGTAATTCAGCATCCATACTTCCGTGTGTGTGTGTGTGTGTGTGTGATTTGATGTTCTGTTCTATTGTGGGAGTCTCTGAAGCTATATCCAGGGTGTTAGCTTTTCAGTGGCGGAGAGCCAATAGTGCTGTACCCAGTGAGATCAAGGATGAAGCTTCAGCTAGTCTGTGCTTTACAGGTTTTCTGTTAGGACTGGAGTAGCAGAGCTGGTCTATGACTCCAGCACAGTTATGGGGCTGTCATTAATCACAGGTATTTAGATGAGACAAAATGGCCCTGCTGGTGTAGGTGCAGTTCCCTTCCACAGAACAAACAGATGCTGCTGCATTGGGAGGCAGCGAGTCAGCCCTGCTCTGTCATCCCATCTGTGACACGCTTTTCTTTAATGTGTGACCAAACACAAATACACATTTTGCATTATTATTGTTTTATCATATGTTATTATTGTTGTTGTTGTTTATTGTTATTATTATTATTAGAAATGCAAGTAGTTGCATGTTTTATAACATGCTGAAGTTCATTTACCATAAGAAACTCAACCCACATAAGAAACTCAACCCATATTTTAACTGTGAGATTTACTCCTTTTAATTTTCATCCAATCATCTCTCTTTTGCTGTGCAACAAGCTCTGTGGGTGGAGGATCAAGGACTTTTTTATGGATCCATTTCATATCACTCACCTGGTGGGAAACATTTCAAGTAGCTCTTAGATTTCATTGTTGCCACTTGTAGCTCTGCAACTTCATGTTGGCAATGGCCAATAAATAGGGTTCAAATCGTCTCAGTATTTCTCTTCCCAATACGTTTGTGTAAGTACAGCCAGCATAGCACTAAATATCATGTAATGCAATTGTTGTCATTTGTTCATATTCCATTGTACACCCATCTCTGCCACTTTTGCTATGTTTTTTAACAAATGGGGTTTAGCTGAATGTTATAACAGAATAAAATAGCACAGAAGAGAATAATGAAAGAAACAGAGTGAGAGAGAACGAGGTGACTGTTTAAATCAGATTATGATTGTATTCTCTGTGTGCAGTACTTTCATGTAATGATTTTAGCTTTAAACTGACTTTTAGTCATCGATTCCTCCTACAGATCAGAACAGCCCTGCTTCAGGCTCTTTGTGTGGGCCCACTGAGCAAAGACGTCAGTTTACAAATTTCCCTCCCTGTGTAAAGATGTGTGTAGTTGCACAGTTTTAATGCCTGTGTGTGTACCACTCTATTTTATAAATACACTTTATTTGTGTTGCATTTATATCATCATAGAGGCCACCAACCTGCTGTCATCTTTAAATCAGTAAGGACAGAAAGTGTTATATTTTGATACTAAAATAAACTCTCAAATGCGTCAAACTTTGGTATGTTTGTCCAACTCTCCCACTCATATATAATGACCATATTACCTCAGTAATTCTTTAGACAGGCTGTTGGCCACGGTCACAGTCTTCACAAGTGTTGTAGAGATTTACTGTTTGGTTTGTGTCAGGTCGTATTTCTGCAATATTATTTTTCCCCCTGGGGTGACTGAATTCACTATTGTAATAATAGCTTATTTTCCCTTTAGAAACACTTGCATAAGTGTATATAAACACCACAGTTACAAAACCGTGCTTAGTATGGACACTGATGTCCAAAACCAGTCAGAATTTTCAGTGTCGCATTTTATAAAAGCAATAAACTTGAGGTTGTGTGTTACAATAATTTTAATACAGTTAATAGCTATAATTCACAACCTTAATATATATGGTTATTGTCGCATACAGTCACATCCATGTAAGATTGTGTGATTGGACCATTGGTTAGTAAGTATAGAAGTATCAGACGAGCGACAAGTGAAAGGTGATTTTAAACAGCAGTTCTTGTGCCTCTCTGTTATTGGTTTAAGTTGAGTTTGTTTGTTCAATTAATATTCATGAGTTGTGGATCTGCATTTGCCAGTGATGTGAGTGAGAAGCAGGTAATGGGATTTAAAACAGGATAAATGGTGATGAATAACTTAAAGCCTGGAGCAGTGCACAAATACACATCCACACACACATGCACATCTTTTTGTATCCTTACTGTTTGTATTATGCAGACCCACATTAGTGATTAAATGAGGCATGAACTTTGTCCATCTTCTGAGAATCCACCTTGTGATCTCTTTCTCTCTCAGCTCCTTTTTTTATTATTCTGCACTTTTATTGGGTTAGTGTAATTGTCTCCTTTAATGAGGTAGTCAGTACAGGGCCCTAAAAAATGTCTGGCCTTTTCTGTAATGATTTTGTTGGTTGTTTTATCCAACCCTAAATGACAGTAGCAGTGAAGCAGAAAGCATTGTTTTCATAAAAAGCGTTTGCTTTTCATAAACCACTCTCAGCTCACATGTCCTTATCAATACAACAATCAGTATTTAAACAGAAAACAATTTAAAAAATAGATCACTCAAGGGTAAATGCAGACAGAGAACTCAACACTGACAGTACAGCATTGTACAGTATTGTGATACGGTCACAATGTTTAAAAACAAACAGTGTATTGCAGAGGCTTGGAGAGACAACAGTGAAACAAACACAGCATGAAATGATGGTCATTTATTAATGTTGCTATTCTCAGAAAGACATCCTACTGCTGACATCATGGTGCTATATTGTGAGGGAGCGTGTGTTCCTCTTTGGTATAGATAACACCAGGTGAGAACTCCAAAAGGCCCCCTCCGCCTAAAACACCTGCTCTCCAAGACCTGCAGCTGCCTCCAGGCCTGTGTTTGTGTTTGCGCTGCGCATGGGTAGACATGTATGCATGCTACTTAGACTTTTAACATATCAGCTCATTGTTTTTCCATCTTCCCCACTCTTTCTCTCTCTTGCTCTCTCTCCAGGGCATAGACTAATTAATGGATACCATTCGCAGTTGATTAGCTACAGTTCCTTCAGTAATTACATTCACATACTAACCACTCAGACAAAAAGATGAGGGGGAGAGAGAGAGAACAAAGCATAGGAAAAATAAATTAATGCTCTTCACATTTTGCTCTGATCTTAATTTGTTTCTGCTATTGTTTGCCCTCCACAATAAGATAAGAAAGGTTTTTTTCCCCACTTATTTCAGCTCTTCTGCTTGTGTAACATCTGAAGGAATCACTTTGTTTTATACAGACAAAAGCTTGCTGTTGGATGCAGCATTGAATCAGAGCCTTGAGGCTGTTGTGAAGATGACTTTTTCTGGCTCCTCTGGTTGATGTTTGTGTGTGCGTACGAGCGTGTGTATGCATGATTTGTCTGGTTATAGAGGGCCCTCTGTGCTGGCCCTCCAGCTGCTAACCCATAATTCCTCATTTTGCTCTCCCATTGTTCCTACCTGTCAGTGTGTTTGTGTCTCAGAAGAAAAGATAGGATGGCTGCCATTTCAACAATTTTCTATCATGTTTGATTTAGAGGGACACAGGCAGAATAAAGGATTAGAAGAAAAACTCCATTTAGAATGAAAGCGCTAAAATACTACACGGATGTCCTGTACAGTGAAGTAGACAAGGTTATAAAAAAGCACAGTACCATTCCATAATCTTTTCATGTCTCTTTGTCATTTATTTGCATGTTATTTTCAAATTCTTTTACCTTCTTTGCCTTTATTTCTTACTTTTTTAATACTTTCTCTTAACCCACCCTACCCACAATGCAGTGCAGTCTGCTGTGTGTTCTTTTAATGACCACAGTGATTCTTCATCATGTCTGTATGGTCAGTTAAAATTGGTAATATGTCTTGTGACTCACCCCATCTGAAAAGTTAATTTCTCTGTTACAGACAGCCAGCCAGCCACACCTGTCTCTGTCTTTGATGCATTGTATGTATGTGGTGAATTACCAATATTGGGTTCCTGTGGTTTTATTATTAAGAATACACTTTAACATGTGCACATTCGGTAAACACCTTTAGTCTAAATGTATCAGTGCATTCAAGCTTAACAATTATTCATTACTATTCATTACTTGCTTTCCTTGTGGATCAAAACCCTGACCTTGGAGTTATTAGCACCGTGCTCTACCAATTGAGTAACAGGAACATAAAGGGTGAACTAATGAGTAAATAAATTTTTAACTCTGGCATTGTGTCCTAATACAAAAAGAACATTTTAGATCATTTATGTGCAGTTGCTGTTTTTTTTTAATTTATGTAGTTGCTATTTTTGCATCAATCAAATGTCATTTCTGAATGTTGACTACAAAACAATTATATTAGAGACAACTGAAATAACTGTTTTCTTCCTTGTTTCTTTTGCAGTATGGGAATAACAACAACTACATGAACATGACTGATGTCAATGGAGCTCTATTAGCTGGGGGAGATGTGAGTATATATATCTACTGATAACTTTTACATTGCATAGATGGTAAACTGTTATGAGCTAATGTCATAAGCTATATCACTGGGGCTTCTAAACAGTCATTTCCATGCATAACCATTTATTGTTTTAAAACAAAGCCAATTACCTTTGCTTGCATGCCTCTGTAAGTTTAAATAAAAAGATTCATTTCAGCAGCAGATGTGCAGCTGCCGCATTTACATAAAACATGATTTGCTCCCTACATGCTTTCCTGAACTGCAATGGGATTTTCCTTAAAGCTTAAAGCTTGTTACACCAGCGGCTATCTGTTCCTACACATACACCCCTGTTGTTATAATCTGACTGAATGATTCCTGCAGTGGAGCTTGTATGTTTATGTATCAGTGTTTACCAGCATTAACATCTGGGTCAGAGTTACTGGTTCAATACTGACCAGAGGTTGTGGAGCACAGGGGTCGCAGCACTGAGATGGGATTAGTGTTCAACTTGGGAGAAAATATATGACTGGAATCCTGTTGATATGCTTCAGTTAAAAGCTCCCATCAGGTTCAGCAGTAAGAAGTATTTATGTAAACACCTTATATTAAAGTCACTCTTTCTTTGCATTATTTTTTATCTTCTGTCAGTAAGTCTGAAAATATAGCACAAAGATTTTATATCTTGAGCTGGTCTCTGGTTGCTTCACACAATGCATAGTCTAACTCACTGTTACACTCAGTGTTGCGACTGCCTGATTTCCATCGCATTTCCAATGCAAATCTCCATCTCCTGAACATCTCAACGGCGCTGATAGACTCATGCTGGCTAAGCAAAGATAATTTGGGCGCGAGTCTGTGCATGTGAATCGCATTTGTCGCACATGTTTGTTTATGCTCATTGTGTGTATACGTGCATCGACTTGCCACATTTTCATTTTTTTAATTTGAAGTGCAAGCAGTAAAGCCACAGCTTTGTCACGGGCAGTAACCACATTTGATCAAATCAGTTGCAATCTCCAAGAATTCTTCTGATAAAAGTGTTCCCTTGCTGAGGCCAAGCACCAGGTTGGCACCTGCAATGGAAATAGAGCTTTTCAGTGTTGATGGAAAAATGTCTTCATTCAGATGTTTTCCACTGTAATAAAGTGTATTTCCTCCTTCACTCTGCAAATGGTGTTATTGCATGTGACACAATGAAATTAAAAGTGCTAACATTGACATTTTTTGTTTACACCTAAAATGTGTTTGGGGGTGGGAGGGGGATGTTTCTTGTAACTCAGGCTGAGAAGAAATTAAAGGGACTTTACCTTAGTGAGTACTGTAATTTCACAGTGTGATGGGTTTTCCATGAGCTTTAGCTCTTTCGTTAATCTGCTTAATGTGTCATCTTTAGGGCAGAGAAAGAGAGAGATGAGACTAAGCAACTCTGAGCCTGATACTCTGTATATTTCAACCTGAACATACTGTATATATCATCAGTTTTACTGTAAACCCAGCCTATATACTGTACATTCATTTATCTTTCGAAAAAGACATTTAACAGTAAAATCCAGCCTTGCTATCTTAATTCATACACTTTTAATTTTAACACATGAATAAGATTTTATATATAATAATATATGTAAACAACATTATCTTAAAGTTCATATTGAAACCTGATATGGAAACAGAATATCACAGTGCTTAATCAGGTGACCTCTCCCTTCCTGCTTTATAACTGAAACTGATACCATCATATTCTCTTCCACTCAGCAAGATCACTTATCACGCACATAATATCATTACATACATGTAATCACTACTGTATATGTAGAAATGGATTTGAAAAGGCTGGTATTCTGAGAGGGGGCGGATTATGAGGCATTGTCATCTCAGTAGCGGTTCTCTCACTGCTCGGCTGATATTAGGAACTCTGCCTTATCGATTTTCCTAACCAGCATGCTCAGTAATTGTGATGCACTGCCTTTTAACAAGTACTGATTATGACTCTGCTGAATCAGTTTACTAAATCTGCAAACTGAAAAAACTGAAAAGGGTTATTGTTTCTTAATCTGTGCTATTGGTTTACCCTGGTTATCATATTAGGTGCGGCATATTGTAGTTGATTGGATGCACGCAGGCTCTTTTGTAGTTTTTTTAATGGTTTTTAGACCATTTAAAACAAATGTAGTTTTTCTTGCATTCACACTGTCCCTGACCTTTAAAAGTGGAGTCAGATTTGGTTTTGATTTACTTGAGTTGTGAACAGGGTCTCAGTGCACTTTCTGTGTACAAAGTTGTTATGAGATGGATTCAATTTGCTTCCTTTCATTTAGAGTTCTTACATACACATCTAAATACACACTTAAAAGGTGATTTTCTCTAGCTGATCTGAATACAGAATTTAGTTCACTTTACATGTACTGTTGTGTTCACATATCACTTGATCCCACAACATCTAAAGCTAACAGCAGATGTTAATTTAACGTCTGCTTTTTCTTTTTCCTTTTTGTGTTCAGTCAGATGTTCAGTATTTTGTTTTGTTATTTGTAAAGGTCACTGTCACTTTAGTTGCACTCTGATGTGAAAAAGATAAAGAAAGAGACTCTTCCTCACATTTGATCTTTGAATGTCGTATCAGATCTTACAGAGTAGCTGTGTTGTTAGGACATTTAGGTCGGGCACTGCTAGTTTTCTCTCTTTTTTCCACTGTGTTGTACTGTGAACATGCTGGCACTGCAGGACTTATTCATAGAGAAAGGTCATGAAGTAAAGTAAATGAAAAGAGCACGTCTCTCCCTCCCTCCCTCGCTCTCTCCCTCTTTCTCTGGTTCTCTGTGCTTTCCTTTCACTCATTCAATCTATGTCCCTTTTCATCATATTTCTTTCTTTCGTTCTTTCTTTCTTTCTTTCCCGTGATCGCCTCAATTTGCATGATATCTGGAGCGATCTTCTCTCATGACACAGTTTTTATTATTTATGCCTCGATGCTGCTGTTTTGATTAACACACTGTTAACTGCTGCAATGCCACAGGGAGGGTAAATGACTTTGTAGCTGTGTGTTAATAGAGAGCTGGAAGACAGAGCTGTGCTGGCCAATAATGGTTTTAAATGGAAGTAATGTGAACATGTGTTATAGGCACTGCAAGCCTCCGGCCTTCACTGTGATCAACACACCACTGCCTTTACAAGAACTGCTGCTCACAGCTGTGCAAAAGTGCTATAAGTTAAAGGCTGGAACCGAGCCATATAAAAAGCAAAATAAGAAAGAAATGAGAAAAGGGGTGTGGTGATGAAATAGAGCTGACTATTAGCCTTATACCACAGCTGGATCTTATCATGCAGGCATTGAATGAGCTTCAAGTGTATACATGGGTGTAAGTGGGTGGGTCAAGTTTTGCCTACATTACCTAAATGTGCCTACAAGGATAATTAAGCCTGAGGTCACCTACACTGTGAGCATCAGCCAACAGTCTGGTGTGTATTTATGTGTATTTGCTCTAAAAGGTGAGAAGAACATCAATATGGTCAATCAAAGTGTGTGTTGACATATTCCCTGTACATACAATGCTTTTACAAATGGAAGAAAAGAAAAAGAATCTGAGGAACTAGCATGAAATGAACGTGAAGAAGAAGAAAAGATAAGGCGGCTTGAGAAGAAGAATTATACATTGACATGATGTTGATACATATATGAAGCCAGAAAGAACACATTGAGATTAAACAAGTAAAGATGGAGAACAGTGTTGGACAAAACAGGCAAAGTTGATTATAACTACAAAAGTAGGATAATGAGGAAGAGAAAGCAGAGGTCAGAGAGCTGCTTGATGAGGAGCAGAGCTCAAAGCAGGTGAGCAATCCCATCTCCAAGAAGTTAACATAAGCAAATTAAGTGTGACAATATGCTGTAATTCACCGGCAGAGGGATTTAGTCGTATGATGAGCAGATTTTGCAGGTGAAACTAAAAACGAAGTGCGACATTTCTGCCCCCTAAAATAATCTGTGAATGTTCTGTAAACCTGTCAGTCCCAGCACCTCTTTTCTCCTCCAACCAACATCATCAGCTCAGATTAAACAGCCTTTGTTATGTCCTTTTGCTTATATGAGCAGTACAATATAATATTATATTATAATAATACTGCTATAATATAATAATATAGCAGTGTGATATAATATTTCACATCCTGTTTCATGGAGAACGTAGTGGATGAAGGATAAATATTGTCTTGTACAAATATTAAATAGGTTTTCTCATCTTCTCCATTTGGATCAACGGATACTTCACAGCTCAGAGATTAAATGTGTTTCCAGTTAGTGAGAAATCAGCAGGCTGTCTTTAGTTTCTGCTTCGTCCTTGTAACATATTATTAAGAACATACACAGTGATGGTTGAGTGGGGGTGGTAGAAACTCATCTCCATCACAGATGGTTCTCTAACTATTTCATGCCCTTGTTAATGACTTTGTGTTTCTGATTTTCTTCTTCTTTGTTTTTTTTTCTTAGACATTTCACACTCCAAGTCTTGGTGACGAGGAGTTTGAAATACCCCCTATCACCCCTCCCCCAGAGGCAGAGTCTGGTATGGGTCTACATGAGGTGGACTCAACTTACCCCGGGCTACCTGACCACCCCAACTCACAGCGGGGACCATTCATCCCACAGTTCCCACCCCAGAGCCTGGAGCTCCCCTCAATCACCATCTCCAGGAACATGATGGAGCAGGAAGGAGGACAAATGAACAATGGGCACCCAGGGGTAAGTTTCAGGTTATTTTTACATTTGCATGAGACATTTTAAAATTGTATTGTTTGCAAATCTTAAAACGAGTTGTTATGCAAAGGTAAAGTAATATATTTCAAAACAAACTTTTTTTAGAACCAACTGGATTAAGTGTAGATGGTTTTCCTTCTCTAAATGCAAATAAGTTTGCCAAAGGTGTTTTGTGCAAAACAAATTAGAGTGGCTGATATACCTTGTTATAATGTTGCTGTTATAAAACTGGATTTGTACATTTAACAGACAGCAGTCTGCATTGCTAAGAGGCAATGAGTGCAGTAAAACATTGTCGGATTTAGCTGAATATATTATTCTGTAACCTTGCGTCGCTGTGATGACTAATATATTGCAAAGGACAGCCTAGGCAAGCATTTGCTTCATAACAATCATGTTTTACGATCAAGGTTTTATGGCTGTTAATTCAGATAGAGAAATGGCTTCTAAATGCCACAGAGATGGATTCAGCGAAGAGGAAGCATTGGAAATGCCACGGCCTTACTAGCTATATTAAAACTGCTATTACAGAAATGAAATCACTGCCAAAGAATGAAAGGACACAAAGTGACATTAGCTGGCAGATGTGTGGCAGGCATTTGATGCTTGTTTTTTTATGAATATAAAACATAAATTAAAAACAGAATAGTGCCTCACTTTTTCTATACATGCAGCAGTATGTATATACAGAATTACAAATCGTTATTTACATTCCAATATCGATAGGCGCCATCAAATTTTACTGCTCCTTTCCTGGCCATCCCTGCTGCTGGCGAGTAAAATAATTGCAGCTTTTAAAATATCTGCGCTGCATAAGTGACCGCCGGAAGGCTTTTTGCCTAAAGAATTTTCATTTCATGCTCAGTTAAGCTCGTATGCATCTGCAAGAAAAACGAAACCTTGACACAATTACAACATGGCCGGTTCTCACTGCACTGTGAAGGGATTAGATTTGATTCTCCAACATTATTCCTCTTTAGCAGCTATTTCTGTAGACAGTGCTTCTGATTGTGTGGGGACTATATTAGCGGGTTTGGGGAGAATGAGGACACTCTGCTCTGTGCCTGGTGGCATTGTGACCAGCTCTCTGATTCTTCTCCCTGTCGCTCATCACTCAACGTCCTCCTGAAAGACTCTCAGTCTCTTCTCTTAATGGAATTGATCTCAGTTTGTCCTGCTCTCTGGGACTGGTAGAGACAGCATCGTGCAATCGAGTCAATGCCTTATATTTGTAAAGGACTCTGTAAGGGCTCACGGAAGTTAGCGCTGTAACCTCTAGCGTCGTCCTTCAGTGATTTTAAGATTCACAATTTTATATCTAATGCGCTATGACAGACCAAGAAGGACAATTCAGGATCACATTAATGTAATATTTAAGAGGATATATGAGTAGCAAGGGCATAAACCAAAATTGTATGACACATTCTCCTTAAACTATCAAAGAAGCAATAGTTTTATTTGTTATTACATAGAGGTAAATCAGATTCTGTTAGCTTGTTGTAGGAGATTATAAAAGAACAGTGTAACTCCACTTGTTTCATTTGCCCTCCGCATTTCTAAAATTTGTCCCAACTGTTCCTCTAATTCCTTCCCTCTGATGCTGCATGTCTGTCAAGTGAAATTAGCTGCAGATGCTGCTGGACAAACCCAACTCGGCAAAATCCATTTCTCAGCTGCGGGAAAGTCTGGCAGGATTTTGAATGTGAAGTCATTATTTATTTAATCTGTTCTCCTAACAAGCTCCTGCATCTCGCTCGAGTCTCGTTGGACTCTGGGATCTGACTGGCGCTCAGTGCAGGCCAGAACTAATGAAGGATCAAAGCTCTTATCACTGGTTTAGACCCCAAATCTGGAATCTGGCTGTTTCTTCATGTTGTGTTGAGATGAACAGAGCAGATCTAGCGACCTGCAGAATGTCATCTTTATTAAGATCATTTCTGTTACTGACTTTGTTACACATCAAGTGCAATATTACATATTTTTCGGTGGATTGATTTTTGTGAAATCAATAATAATAAGAATGTATAAATGAACAAAAATTAAAAGATTGAGTTAAACAGATAATTATGTCAGGCAGTTTAGACAACTAATTGAAAAATAAAATAAAATGATCAGATGATCAGAACACACTGCAATGGCGAAGCTTGTGTTTAAAACGTGATCCCTCACAAACCAACAAGGCTCTGACCGCTGTGTCTGAATAAAATGGAAAATATGTCCAGTGTTGCAGAAACTATATTTTTCTTTCCCCAACACCAAACACACACTCTTCTCTCTCCCCTCCGCTCTCTATCTTTACACCTTTCTGTTATCTTATCTCCAAGCTGAGTAGTTGTGACATCAGTTGTACATCAATCTTCGAAAGTGGATTTTCTTTCTTGCTTCACCTTCATGTTTCTTTTTCTTCACTTTTTTCTGCCAGACAGCCATTGTGACATATTGGACCAGTAAGAAATGAAAGATATTCATGCAGGCATGCAATACTTGTAATGAAGTCTCAGTCTGACCTTCTGTGTGATTGATTCTGTAATTTAGTTTTCTCAGCCAGTACTTGAAATGAAATGAAATCATGTTGAACAAGTTTTAAATACCCATAGTGCAATGGGAGAGGAGGGAGGAGGAAGGAAAAGAGGAAAGGAGGAGTAGAGGATTGTTGTAGACTCATTTTTAAGGAATACATGGATGTTTTGGATTTTTTTAAGAGGTGCAGTTCTTACAGGGTGCATTGAACAGGACCAATATATGAGCTGCATGAAACAAGAGTGTGTGTTTTATAGATAGAGAGAAAGAGAGAGAGTTGGTGGAGGGGAAATAGAAGTCGAAAACAATTTATCTTCACGCTACTATGGTCTCTGCAAGCATTCAAAATTCCATTTTTCTTATTTTCTTGAGGAGCCAGTTATGCAGGTGCCCATAAACGGCTGTAAAAATAAACCAGTATTCTGGTTAAGGTTCCACTGCTGCTGTGACTATGTGCAGGGGGCTGATAAACTAGCCATAATAGAGCTGACCTTTTCACACTGGCCAAAGTTGTAAGATTCATCCTTATAATTACCATATAGATGATTTTATTCCGTTTTCTGTTATGGAACATTTCCAAGAGCTCTGCGGAAAGATTGAATGAAAATTGAACTTGTTAACATTCTTTTCAGCATGGAACAGCTCATACCAAGCTGCTTTTAATAAACTCTCCAATTCCATTCCCACCCCCCACAGAATCCAGAGGCTGGTATCTTAAAGAGCAGACCCGAGATTCTCAGCCATTGACACAACATCTTCAGATTCTTATCCCCGATCGTCTCAAAGCAGTATTGGTTATGTTATGGTTATGAACACATGCTGGAAAAAGAGGTCTGAGGTTTTTCAGGGGTTTTTGTTGAGTATTTAGTTGCGGTTCCTGCTTTTGATGAAAGAGGTGAGGATACTATTTGAGGCAGAACCAAATAGTCGTCTATCAAATGTCTGTTGTGTTGTTGTATAGATTGCCAGATGGTCAGCTCCTCTTTTCGGTGCCTTTAATGTTGGAAGCTTTTGTGCCCGTGGTAAAGTACAGAATCTAAACCTTTTACAGCATGTTGGGAAATAAAGATATGAGTAAAAAAAGATATTTTTTTGCCAGGGTACAGTGAGTGGAGATAGACTGATTGCTTGAATAATAACAACATTTGCACAAGCAAACACAAACGCGTAGACGAGAGGATAGGGCACATCTGGCCTCTTTGCTCTTCAGATAAGAAGTTATTTACAGATTTATGAAGACTATCAAAAGCATCTGTGTAGATGCGAGCTGTGTGTCTGCAGACAATGTTCCAATCAAAATGCAAATGGAGGCTGTGCAGAAGGGACATAAATAAACAGATCCAATACCGACTCGCTCTTTCTATGAGCTAAACTACTCTGACAGCAGAAATCACATTTCTTTCATTGCCTACAAAGGCTGCTATTAGCAGAAGCTGTCTGCCATTTGTGATGGTTTAGTCTGAATGTTCCATTCAGTACTCTTTATTTTCTGTATACTGATTTGCACACTGTGCATAAATACCTATTTTATATAAAATTATCTCATGGTTTTATTTTGATCAATCAATCTCATGTCTGCAACCGGAAAGATAATGTTGTCAAATCATTAGATGCGTTAAGATAAACTGCAGCCTATTTTTTATCCTCTGTGGGAATTATTTCTACATCTGTTCTGCTCTGTGCTATGGGATCAAAGCTAAATACCAGTTCTGACCGCTTCTACTGCAGGACCGTATTCACCAAAGCAGTTAGTGTGTAAGAAGAAACATTCGAACAAAAAGAAAATCAAAAGAGTAAGTGGGCATATGGTCCGTTGACGAATATAGTGTGTTCAAATCATTGATCATGTCAGTGTATTCGCATGGGAAGGAGCCGGAACACAGAGACCTGCCAAAAACTTTGATGATAAATATGAGCTCTCAGAGGCTGTTACATCTGTGTGATTCTCTCCACGCTGTACATTAGCGATGCATAGAGAACGTTGATGTGATTTTAGCAGGAAATCGTTTGCTGTTAGTTGAGTAGTCCTGCGGGGACCATGTTGAAGTGTTAGACACAGATGGTCTTGGCTAATGAACACAGTAGACAGGTCTAAAACAAAGAATACTTCTGGCTTTGTCACTGGTCTCCTGTACTAATGATAAAACCAGAAAAAGAATTAACCTAACACAAATGCAAATGGTTTTTTGTCTGTGAGGGTATTATTTGTTCATACATTTGTTAAATGATTTTTTATAGACTTTTTTTTATCTTTTCTAATTTATTCTTTGTAAAAGCAGTGTTATGTTTTTTAAAACCACTCCAAATGTTCCTGTCTTACTGTAATGATGTTGAAAACAGCTATTGTTTTGCAGATTGTGTTTGTGATAAGGCACAGGTTTAATATAAAGGTCCATGTGCCCAGGGAATTAAAAAAGAGACAATCTAATCTGTGTGTGAGGGAAGGTGTTAGAATATTGTACTAAGCAAGAGGGTTCAGCAGGTCTGGCCAATATGGCCAGGTGCACAGCTTTATGATGTGTTGACACATACAGATATTGAGTTCGAGTCTCTGAATACCAGATGGAGAGAGATGGGTGGGGGAAGGAGGGTGGTTTGATGAAGTAAGATCTTCATAAAAGAAAAAAATGAACAAAGAAAATAGATGAAGTCGGTTTCTCTGCTGTTTGAGCTGATTTTGTTCAGTAATCTGGTTGCTGTTGGAGACTGGCAACGGCTGTAATTTCACTCTCCGTTCAGTCTATGCAAAACATTTCAAACCTCTGCGCACCTCTCGATCTATAAAACATCACACACAAATCATCATGTCAAAAACATCATGCTGGGTATACTAATCTAGTATTCAGAATATCTAATATTCAGAAATGGACGGAGCAAAAAAATAATTTTTTTTTACAATTGTTTCAAATCATAAAAAGATTGATAGAGTTGATTATAAAGAGATATAGTGCCTGTTCTTTGGAGGTGATATACTGTATGAAGCCTGTCATCTGCTATATTTCCACCACCAAACATGAATGGTATTATTTTGCAGACAGTGTAGACAAGTAAATATAAAAAAATTGTAAATATTTACCTGAAATCTTATATACTCATTATTTTAATGCCAACATTTTATTTGGTAACAAAAAGCACTTGGTTATATGTGTGACTATGTTAAACCAGCATATGTTGTGTTTTAAATGGTTTTATATATGTTGTGCTGAAAAGGTGTTGTGCATATCTTTTTGTTTTACAGGGCATTGGTCATGCCCACCTGCGTCAGTACCCTCCAAACCCGACCATGGTGATGCGCTCCATCATTAGCATGCACAACCCCAATGGCATGATGTCACAAAACCAGCTTACCACCCTCAACCAATCACAGATCAACACACAGCTGGGGCTAAATATGACTGGCTCAAACATAACTCACACTTCTCCTTCCCCACCTGCTAGCAAATCCGCCACACCCTCCCCTTCCAGCTCAATTAATGAAGATGATCAAGAGGAAGGAAACAGGGTAAATGGCATTTAATTGTCTTTTACTTAGCAAGGTTTAATGTGTAATGTTAGCATTTCATAATTATATATTCAGTTTGAATGTATACTTTAAATGAACATCTCATTTGTGCGTAATGCATGGACACAAATGTATTTACATATGTTACTGTCTCCGTCAGGTGATTGGTGAAAAGCGTCCTGCCCCTGATGCAGGCAAGAAGCCAAAGACGCCCAAGAAGAAGAAGAAGAAGGATCCCAATGAGCCCCAGAAGCCAGTGTCTGCATACGCCCTGTTCTTCAGGGACACCCAGGCAGCCATTAAAGGCCAGAACCCTAACGCCACATTTGGGGAGGTGTCAAAGATTGTAGCTTCTATGTGGGATGGACTGGGAGAGGAGCAGAAACAGGTAAAATTTGTGTAAAAGAAAAGGACTGTTCATTGAATAGATATCATTGAAAAATAGTAATTCAGTGCAAAACATTTATTGTGGGGAGTTCTGTAATAAAGGCGTCATTCGTTTTCTTACTAGTATAACAAATTAACTTAATTTCTACTCTCTGTTTTGCACTGAATGATTCATGTCTGGCATTTTAACAAACGGCTTGATATTTTCACCCTTTTTTAGTTTTTATTACTGGTTGAGATAAAGCCTGCAGGCTCTCCCTGTTGTGAGAATCATGCTTGCCAGTCAACGTTACGCTAATTACCTGTTTATCAAACCCCACGTATTCTGTTCTCCACAGGTATACAAAAGTAAAACAGAAGCAGCAAAAAAGGAGTACCTTAAAGCTCTGGCAGCGTACCGTGCAAGTCTTGTGTCAAAGGTGACGTTTCGTCTGTTTCCTTATCTTTTCATCCATCTGTTTCTATTTCCTTTCATGTTTTCTATTATATTTCTGTTTACCAGTATGTTAATAGTTCTCTTTCTGAGGCTGGATAGCTTTCACCTTGAGGTTTTAAACACTTTTAAAAGATGAGACCTGCGCAGTTAAATTTCCAATGAACACAATAAATGTACAGCCTGCAAATGAAAGGTGATTTAATGTAGCAGTTCTTGTCCTTGTCAGATGTTTTGTCTGGGAGCAGTGTTTGTCTGGGCGAGTGCATTAGTTAACATTCACAGCTTTTCAAAAATGTCATTTCAAAAACACATTGGAAACTATTTGGAATAAAATTTATTAAGTTTTCCTATTAAATACTGTGACTGCGAATTTGTTTTAACCCTCAAAGTTGATTTTTACCCTCAGAGTGGAGGTGTAAAAATAGCCGTAAATACAGCTAATGAATTAGAACAAGATATTCATATGATTCATAATGCCTCATTACCTCCCTGTATCAGCCGGGAGCATTTGCATATTTGTTATTTCTTGCTAAATTATATGTTAATATTTGAGTGCCAGATAATCTTTTTTAACACTATTTATCACTACTGAACATACTCACATTTGTTCAATCCTAAGCAACTTAAGTACTGGGGAATGTTACATTTATGTAATTTTGACATCGTCATCACATTTGTTCAGCAACCATAAAGTTAGTTATTTTCAGTGAGCAAGATTTCAAATCTTATTTCTTATCTTTTCCTAGGCTACTAAATAATATAAAATCCACCCATGGCAAGTTCTTTAGATCACTGAAAGTAAGACAGCAGCAATTTTCTCTGAACAGCTTTTTCTGTTGAGTCAGTCACCAGATCAGCACTAATAAAGCAGAGGGCACTACACAAGAAAGAATCTGTTGAGTACAAGAATTCATCTGTCTGCTCATCTAAGCTGTATAGACATTCATGTGTTTGCTCTCTATTTCTGTCTCAGGCTGCTGCAGAGTCAGCTGAGGCCCAGACCATTCGCTCTGTTCAGCAGACTCTCGCCTCCACCAGCCTCTCCCCAGCGCTTGTACTGCCTTCTCCTCTGTCCCAGCACCCCTCGATGTCTGCTGCTGCACAGGCTCTCCAGCAGGCCCTGCCTCGAGCCATTGCCCCAAAGCCTCTGCAGATGCGCGTAGGCAACAGCCAGATTGTCACCTCTGTCACGGTAGCTCACCAGAGCATGACACCCGGTGGCGTGCAGTCACAGCTGCTAGGGCAGATGGGAGCAGCCGGCCCGCAGTCGGGTGTGTCATCACAAATGAGCCCACCGATGCAGCCACGGCATGCTGCCATGCAGCAGCAGATGCAACAGCAGCAGATGCAGCAGCACTTGCAGCACCATCAAATGCAGCAGCAGCAAATGCACCATCAGCAGATTCAGCAGCAAATGCAGCAGCAGCATTTCCAGCATCACCTGCAGCAGCAGCTTCAGCAGCATCACATGCAACAACAGCATCAGCAAATGCAAATGCAACACATGCAGCAGATGCAGCAGATGCATCAGCATCAGATGCAACAGCATCAAATGCAGTCACAGTCACAGTCTCAGTGTTCGCCTGTGCAGCACTCACCCAGCACACCTCACTCCACCTCCCTTGGCAGCCCGCCACCCCCTCCTCCGCCCCAGGCACATCCCTCCCAAGTACAGGCTCACGCCCAGGTCCTGTCACAAGTGAGCATCTACTGAACCAGAACCCCTCAGAGCCACAGTGGCAACTCATAGAGAAAGGCAGAAGGAAGTTGATATTGAAAAGCATCATAACATGATTGCTTTTTTTAAGTTGCACTTAAGAAGTGTGTAAAGATTATGAATGTTTTACAAATAACTGTCCTTTGTTCTAGATGGATAAGATATGTGTTAAAAGGACAAAGCATCTTAGCTGGATATTTTGTCTATAAGATAGGCTGAGCTACAGGGAAGTCTGTTCATAGACTTGAGGGCCCTGTAGTCGTTCATTTGTACATTTCGTTCATTTTGTTTATTTCTCTCTGTTGTGGAGTTTAAACTCTGCCGGAGCATGATGACATGGGAAACATTTTGAGGTGATCACAGAAACACCTTTTGATTGATTTTATTTAACAGCTTTATTTATGAGGTTGGTGTTAATGGATTGACTCTCACAACCAGACAAAATGAAGACAGGAATTCAGAAAAAGGCACTCTATTAAAAAAAGGAATGTTATGAACTGAACAACACACAGGTACTAAACTGGTCATGAGAGACACGCTTTATTGGCGTTTGCACACTCTGACCAGCATATTGTGAATTGTACCTTCTTTTTCCCTTTTCCTTCATTGTCCTCAGCAGTGCCACAGATGAAACTGTTTAACAGTCACCGCTGGGAAACCCTCATCAAATCATCCTGCTTTCAACTGAGTGGTGTTTGAGGTATCTTATGCCACATTATAAAAGAAGGAAATCACAAATGAAATAAAAACGATCTTGAATTTTGATGGACAGAACAATGAACAGACCTTCATACATCCGTTCTTCAGTCATCACACCTCCTAACACTTTCTGTGATCTGCTGTATGTGTTCTGAGGGAAGAGCAGAAGAAGTTCATGGAGGTTCTTCTCTGGCCAAAACCCTCAAAGTCTCATTCACTCCACCGTGTGTAGTATCGGCACTCCAAAAATTCTTCTTCTCTGTAATTAGCTTTACCTCAGAAGTTTTATTGAATAAGTTATGTTTCTGTTTTATTCTCTTTTGTGTAATGAAAACTTATTTTATGAAAAAAGACTAAATTACTGGTTTACTGATTTATGGTATGTTTGTTCCATGATATCTCATACATCACAGTGAGAACAATTAGACAGGACTCTTATATCAGATGTTTTTTACTACCATTGAATGGACATGGAAGTATTTTGTGCCAGCTGTAAATAAATTGGTGGTAAAGATAAAAGAAAATGACGTTGTACATTTTTCATACCTCTTGTTGTAAAGTTTTAATATGTGAGGCTTTAAATGCAGAAATTCGCATCTGACTGGTGTCCTGCTTTATCTCATAGCGCTCTTTTCTACTTTTTTATGAGTTACAGTAGCAACAATTTATTTGTTCATTTTTTGCTTACAATTCAAAATTAATTGCTTTTAAACATGATTGTAAAAACTGTTCAAGTCAGTTGGAAGCTCCAATTGTTTTTAAACTTCTACATGTCATTTATTAAGTTACAAGTTTTTTCTGACATCCAAAAACCAATTTAAAGACACATTCCATCATCAATATGATACTAGCCATAATTTTGTATTATATTTCTCTGTCTCACTGTTTGCAATTAAAATAACAATCAAAAAATATTTATTTCAAGGAATTGATTCATTTCAAAGATTATATTAGCCATACTTTTGTATAAAATATTTCCTCAATGTGTCCTTGTTAGTTATGAAAGATTTAAAATAAAGACATCAGTACTTAAAGGATTCAGTTGATTTGGAAATATGTTTGTATTTTTGTACCATCAACTTATACAGACAATTTACAGACAAAGAGTTATATACAGACAAAGAGTTATCACATTATTGCCTCAGATTTATTAGAAATTGTCTGTGTGTGTGTGTGTCCCTGTAAAAGCATTTGTGCAGTCTGCAGTGCGGTCAATACATTTTAAACATGACCTCCCAGCCCTCATTCAAGAATATTTGTGGGGGGAGGGAGAATTACAAAGGCTAATTACCATAAACACACAATAAGCATGTTAGAAAAGTGTAGCGTCTTTATCTTCTGCTTTCATATGAAGATATCCAAATGAATCCAAAGGGAAGAATCCGTGCTGGTGCATATTCTGTTCTGTATTAATAGAATTCTCAAACTGTATTTTGTACCCAGTCAGTTAATTTGAAGAATGCTTGTGTAATTTGGAGGAGAGCGGCTGCAGTGATTGGCTCTCAGTCTGGTTTTGTGTCACAGAGAAGCCCACACTCACTCTGTGATTAATTGCAGCATCTGTTCTGTCAGAGGGTGTAGTGGAGAGGTCTGCAGGAAAACTGCAAATAAGTGCTGGCAACAGTCTTTAAACGCCTATGATGAAATGAAAATTAAAAACAGCGAGTACCCCACATGCCCTGAATTTCAATGGCAAGAAGTGGGGAGAGAGAAAGAGGGAGAGGGTGAAGATTGCTAAGCATAGAATGTAAGAGTGGTGTCCATGGCGACCAAACACATCCTTTAAAAACAGCCAGTAATGAGGGGCTGGGAAATAGCGGTTATTATTCTGAACAGTCTCATGGAGGGCAGCATCAATAATGCATGCAGTACCTTGTTATTTGGTAAACCTTGTTATCCACACAGCCTCAGTGAGGATAAATATCTCACAACAAGGGTTGGAACTCTGACACACCCCAGCACTAAATAAATAAATAAACAAACGAAGGGACGCAGATATTTTCAAACCTGATTATATGTGCATGCGGTGCTGATGATGTTGGCACACAGATGATTATGAATTGTATCATTGTGTGCAGTTTCAGGGCGAGAATGAGAACCAAACATCTAAAGGACCTCATTTAAATTCAATCATTGCCTCATAATGGGGTGGAAAATGTGAATGTTTTAAAATGTAGCAGAACATATTATAAAGTGTTTCTCCCTAGTCTGGTGTAAAGACATAGTTAAGTTAATGTGTGTCCAAACATTTTAAAAATGTCATAATAAATTCACCAAAGCAAGTGTAAATTCCACCTCGACTACATGCTGGAATTAGCCTCCATTAGCACAATCATGTCTTTTTTCTATCAGTAGAATCTAGTTCAAACTGCAGTCATATGATCTGACAGCACAATTATATTGCGTTTAACCTAATTTTCAATGTGTGTCCACTGATATTTATCAGTAGCGTATGTGCACACAGTATACATTTTAGGCTCCAGTTAGAATTATGTTTAGGATATGTGCATGTGTACGTCATAGGCTATGTTTGGGATTTACATAAAAAGGTCATATGCAAAGTATGCCCTATTTGTGTAATATTAATCAACGATTGATTGGTATTTTTCATTACACTGCTGTCTACTCAGATACAATGTGAATGGTGTGACAAAAAGGTCTGAGAGTGACCTCAGCAGCTTCTGGTGTCATCGGTCAGTTTCAGTGAAACACAAAGAGAAATGACTAACCATGATTTAAAGCTAAACAATGATATCATATTTAGGATTGATAATATTTTCCACCACATTATAAACTATAACTGCTGTGAAATGACAATAACTATAACAATGTTGTGAAATGACAACATTAGTTTTTTATAGTTAGTCACCTCATTAAATCTTAATACCAGTAAATGTAAATATGAATTAAATGAGTTGTTTGTGATTAGTAATTTCATCTTATCACTGATACAGTTTTTTAGATTTGGATTAAGCTGATATGCAGAGAGTACAGATTAAGCAATCACGGATAATACAGCTACATGGCAGATGGAGAATTTTTTGTTTGTGGACATTGTTTGTGTAACTTAGCAACAATAACCAAATAGTGTAGAACTTGAGTAGGGCAAGGGTCACCTTCAACCAGAGAACGTCCTTAATGCTGTCCAGTCAGCCACGCCGTCTGCCCTCCATTAACAAAACTAACCTATTCCCACCCAGCTCCCGAAGACCACATGTAACCTTTGACCTGACTTGAGACACCTGGCCTTACAGAAAGTGGAGTGTTTGGCCGACTAGCTTCAGGCAACATCCTGTTGAACTCTGGGTCGGATGGCAGCCTTTGTTTGCACAATGTTGACCTCTGAGTGAGAGACAATATTTTGTTTAGGTGTTGTTGACCTGCTGGTGCTGTAGTGAACATTTGTATAAAAGACTCCCCAGACTGAATGATAAAGACTAACAGCTGGGTTTCAGTCTGAGGCTAACACCAAGAACTTGACTTTCAAGACTAAAGGAAGTATTTTTGACTTTTAATTTATTTTTAAATTTATCTTTAGAGCATAACCGTAGAAATGTAGGGTTACTGGTTGTTCATTGAATATGCTGTGATGTTTTGCTATTTAAATTAGACTAAATCATTTTATGTGTATTGCACAAATGTATTGTTAAAATAATAGCATGCTATATTTTGATTATACATAATTTCTCTACATTTTGAATGAAACACTAGTTCATGCTGCATTATCTATTTAAAAGCAGTGCTCAGCTGTAATGACATTTAGTTTCACAGCAGTGATTGCACACAATTGTTCCTAAACAAATACACATCAGGGTTTTTACTAATCATCTTTTTATATTTAATTGTTATGTTTGTGTAACCAAAATTTCAATTTCAATTTGTGATTTTTTTCCATTTAAAAATTTCAATTTCAATTTCAAAGTGTTTTTGAGGCGTAATGCATCTTTTCCAAAAATTCCAAAAATGTTGTTTTTTAATTAGTACTAGTTTTGATAGACAGTAGAAAGCCTCAAGAGGAAGATAAATATAATACCTTTACTCAGTACAGTAACCACAAGCTTTGCTCTTACAAACCACTTTATCAAGGCAATGCTTCAACAACACGGAGCCCAATTTCTCCCAAGTGCAGATCAAATGGGCTTCTAGCTGTTCCCAGCAGCCCTCTCAGTTCTGGCAGCAAGAGCAGAACTGGACCAAATTGAAGTTTAAATTCCCAGAAAATAGTTTTTCTAACACAGGATACTTAAACTCACTTATTAATGTCATAAGAGATTATTCTGTGAAGCTAAATTTCATGCTCCCTCTGCAATGATAAATACAATGAAGCCCTCAATATACTGACTTCAGCAAGTTTATTTCACAAAAATATCCCAAGTTATGAACTTTCTGGATTTTGGTTGGTATAATTTCAAATCATTGTTCCCCACAGCTACAATCATTCTAATGTGTTTTTTCTTTAGGTTTACTGAGGTTTAGTTTGTTTACTTGTGTACAGCAGTTCTACTTTTTTTTTCTTTAATTATTGTTATTGTTTTTTTTTTAAATATTCTATGAGCCGAGACACTTCTCATTGGTGAGAAGTGTCTATATACTGTAAGGTGTTCACAAACAAATGTATACTTTTAGTTTGTGGGCTCTTGACTGTTCTCCACCAGTCTTAGGGTGTAACTCATAAAGGTCATCAAACAAACAATCCTGGTTCAAAATCACTGGCGTGGACAAGACCAAGAATAAGATTCTGTTTCACCTTGGAGGCAGCACAAGGCCAGCAGTTCTCTTAACAGTTTCTTAGTATCTCCAGGAAATCCCAAAACACGGTTTATTGTACAGTCAGACCAATACAATCAGTTTAATTCAAATGACTCTGGTATTCGTAAACAGTTTCCACACAGCTGTTTTTTCGTTATTAATGTTATTGTTACATTTATTTATTGTTCAGTTGGAGTCCATTTCAAAATTGCAAGCTGTCATTGATTGAGGGACATTGCTTTGTTGTGACAGAGAACTAAACTCTGTAGCTGACAGATGTTCCTAAAAAAGAGAGAGAGAAAGAGAGAGCTGTTTCACTTCATTCTGTTTCCTTCAGTTGCAGAATATAAAACCATATCTTGTTTTCCCCTGAGTTCCCCTTTTCCAATTCCTCTTCAGTATTCGATAGACTTTGTGTTTTTCAGAGAAACCTGACTCTCCGAAATTGCTTTTTATTGTGACTTACTTAGGCTGTTAATGTAAGCTATTACTGAGCTCGCAAGTTACTATAGCAACAAAGCTGATAAAGTGTACTGGGAGACCAAAGTGATAGATTACATGTGCATGCTGTGTCATATCTAATAACTCAAACTTACTATACGACACATTAATCCAGCGGTCTAAAAAAAATCAATATATGTGGACACAACCAACAAGCCATGCTCCATCTCTCTCTCTCTCTCTCTCTCTCTCTCTCTCTACATCACTCTCTCCCTGTGTCTAATTCCGTGCGACAGTAAGGAAGCCATAGAAGATCAGGCCATGATTCTATGATGTCTGTGCAGAGCTACCAGGGGCAGGTGCTGTACAGACACCATTCAAAGAGCCTCTATTCAGCTCTTCTTCTCCGTTTCTCCATTCATGCAGGGCAAAACGCCATCTGCTCCTGTTGTGCCTAGAGCTCTCACAGCTGACCAAAAAAACCACCCCAACAGCTGTTGCCAAACAAAAGCCAAACAATGGGGGCAGCAAAAGGTTACGTACAAGTTTGAAAGAGAGAGGCAGAGAGAGAGGGCAGGGGGAATAACACATTGCTCTGATGAAAAAAGAGTTAGAAACAAATCTTTTACAGATTATCAGGAGGAATGCTCTTTTCAAAAGAGGCAATAGAAACAGTTAAAAAATTAGATGGTAAATCTTTCCTCTTGTCTCTATGAACTTTGTGGACATTTTACAGTCAAATAGAGAATGAGGAAACCATATTCATAGTTGATCTTTTGAAGTCTCTGACTAGTTTGACTAATGACGACATGAACTTTACATGTACCGTTAGTGTGTGAGAATTCATCTTACATTCATCAGGAAATATTTACAAGTTAAAATGCAAATGAATGTATTATAATTAATATATGCATATATATATGGATTTGACCATTATCATTTCAATTCATTTAAATTTACTAATTAATTCTGTTGTTCATACATATTTTCTAAGAACATTATCCTCACTGTGGTGCCAGCCTTGACCAGGTGGGAATAGACTCTCTGCAGCAGGCAAATGAATTATCATTTACAGGTACACCCACTTGAGACAGGTAAGCAAACTGCACAGGGCCCAGTGACAAACCAACAAGGGCTCTCAAATGGTCCACAGCCAATCTTTTCAGGGCATTCGTGATGTTAGAAGTCATGATGTAAGCACTACTGGTCCGTATGGATGGTTTGGCATTCGTTCTTTGGTACTGCAAACAGACATGATGCTTTCCACACCACAGGGACTTTTTCCAGGCAGAGGCAGAGTGAGAGAAAGGAACGAGACAATGAAGGAATGATGGCTGATCTGCCAGTTTTTATACACTCTTCCTGTCTTTTACATAGATGAGGCCAGCACTCACAGACAGCTGGATCACAGTCCTTCTTAACAAATCCAGCCACTGACGGATTCACTAGTGAAGTTGTAAATCAGCGAGACTGTGCTACCTGAGACCTGGTTTGGTCAGAGTGTGAGTCGAATTGTGGATGAATGCACAGACAGCGAGTTGGCATGAAAACCATGTCAACATTTCATGGAATTTTCAACTGCTTGGAATTTAATGAAAAGGATCTGTATTTATGTAAGTTTGGTTTTACAGAACCCGACTTGTTTATAATCAAATCAAGAAATAAAAAAATAGCTTAAGACAGTTCAAGAATATATAACTGTAATGTAGTCAGACATAGCAAGATAGTCTTACAAATGGCCATCATGACACCTGAAACATTTCACTACATATTGGTTGTTTAAGAACATATGAATTACTGATTACCATGAAGATAAACATCATTGCAGTGACTCTCTGCACTAAAGAGAGTACATTTTAAACAGTTCTGCATATTCCACTATCTCTAATCTGATCTCTGAAAGACTAGTTATGCATTCTGTAATAGACTTAAACAGTATAAATAAGATCCATCTATTATAAACCAGTTTTAATCAACATGCTTCGACCACCCCAGTTGTGTGATGGTGTGTGTGAATATGTGTTTATGTACCTTGCCTCAGCTCTAAGACTGGTTTATGTTCATTCTTCCATTCAATTTGTCATGCGTTTGACTATGTGTTTATGAGGCTGTTGAGGTGCTGGGGCTATTTATCACACAGCCCCTAATGCACTAATTCTGTGTTCATGATCTTCAGAGGGTTCATCCATCAACATCAGGTTGACAGAACTCCTCCCCCATCACCATATCCTAAACCCCACCTCCACTAAAGCCGTCTGCAAACATATGGGCCTCATTTTTTCAGCAGTGTCCTAAATTTCACACCATCACTCCATCTTATGAATTCAAACAAGCTGGATGGAACATTTGACTAATGGCATACTAGAATGGATCAGACTATTCAGACCAAATGTATTTTGTTTTTAAAACATCAGCTTTTTATTATTGTTATGATATGCTACTTCAAGTTACTGTAAAACATTATTCACACACTAGCCAACAAAGCTGAGAAACAGTGTTATAGCGCTTGCCTTTGCACTCTTATTATGTGTACTTTTAGTTTGTAGTTCTGTTTTGTTTCTTTTCCTCCTTCCTGTTTGTTCTCACCTGTGTCTTTTTATCCTCATTTAGTCATGTGAATTGAAGTTCATGTTTTCCTTGTTTATTGTCTGGTCTTATGCTTCTTTTAAGCCTACATTGTGGTGAGTCTTTGGGTCTTAATGTTTGTCTTCATTTTTTGTTTTGTTTTCTTGTTTGTCTTCTGTTAAACTGCACATGACTCTTAACGCTTGCTGTGTAAAGACTTAAATCATTAGTAGATCTGGCCAGATTATCCTGTTATAGCTTTTAAGCTGTTATTTTCTTATTATTGTTGTATATTGGCAACTGTGATCACTGACTTTCATGCCAGAGTATTATAATAATTATCTTTATGAAGAAAACTGATGGATTGCTGTACATGTCATCACAGCATGTGGACATCTTGATGTCTTTTAATATGTATGTGCAGATCAGCAGGGCTCCCCTGAAATCAATTACATATCACTTAAAAGCAGATACCAACTTGTTTGGGGGTCTTAATTTGCAACCAAAACGGGTCTTAGAAGATAATTTTCTACTGAGTAAGGTTAATGCTGAATATAATTATAATTTCATATATGTAAATTTACGTCTATTGCATTTTATCTATTATATCCCAGCTGCATTAATTGTTGCTGCTATGCGCAATAATGGGATCTGAGCAATCAAAACACAATTACAATAGAGTTTGTAATTAATGATGTTGATGATGTTGGTGTTAAACTTGACTTCAGAGCCATTTCATTTTGTTACTTGTGAGTTCTTCAGGAAATAAAGGTGAAAATGATCCAGGCAACAGAAATGAAATGGCAGTTCTCTGTAATGTTCTCTGCAGCAGTAGCAAATGAAAACAGGGAGGCTGGCTGTGTAGAAAGGTCAGAACACATGTTGTGGAGATGTCATCTCCTGAACGCTCTACCAGGGATGACTTAATTTAATGATGAACAGGAACTATTAGTTGATTTCGATTAGCTTTTATTCTTTGAATGCAAAGTGTAAAAATACTGTGTAATACAGAGCCTTCGACAGGTTTTATTTGATTTATTTAGATTTTTGTATTTTTTACACTAAGCAAACTAAACACAGTGTACATCAGTAAAGATTATTCTAACAGAGTTTAATAGCTCTAGTAAATAACATTATGTTTGCACCTGGACCTGTCAACTTAAATTAGTAATTGTCTCTTTTTTCTTATTTTTTCATGTTTGTTTCAAATGTCAAGACATTCTTATGACTCACCTGGACAAGAGCTGGATTCATCTAAACCAGCTTTTTTCTTTCTGTTTGTGCCTGAATGTGAGCTCTGAGAGCTGTATTTCATGTTGGGCTTGTGTTGTGTGTTTCTGGGTCAGTGGCCTAGTTTTAGGAGGATGCCTGTCTTTTGTAGAGGACTACAGAGCTAATACAATAGAGACTCCTCAGCAGCTGCCTTGCTCTCAGCCTTCCAAATAAAGTGACCAAGCCCTGATGAACTTTTCCCTATTGTTCTCTCTGGTTCTGCCATCTTTTTCCCCCTCACTGGATTGGCAAAGTCAAATCATTAGGCTTTATTGGAAGTGATGTACAGTTGGCTTTTGTGTCGGGCAGCTCTGTTGTCATATCTTGTAATTCATTAGACACAGCAGAATGCACAAACACAACTGGGACTGCACTGATTCAGACTTACATGTGTTGATTATGTAATGTTAAGTGTGCATAATAATGACAGTGCACTGATAAGTGTTAATAAACAGCATCTGTTTAGCTAAAACCTACAGGATAATTTAATTTCTTAAAAATAAAGTTGTTCTGTGCATTGTTTGGGGAGAGAGCGTCTTCTGTGTGCCAATATGTCATGGTTCATTTTCATCAGATTAAATGATTTTGAAGATGAATCCCTTGTTATCTTTTCAACCTTGCACTGCTTGGAACTATATAAATATCAAAAGTCCCTGAAGTATTGTAGAACTGTAGAAAGCTATCAATCATATCAAGTAATATTTGTTGTTGGCCTTGTAATATCTGATGGGGAAAGATACAGCTATCAGTTGCATCCATTCAGAATGTGTTGCCTTGTGTGCAATTGGGAACTATGGAGAAATTTTAAATCAATCACCATATGACAAGGTTTACAATGTGCTGTTTTTACATGTCATATACTTTTTGGTCTGTTGGGTGGCTAAGATGAGTCAAAGTTTTGCCTGAGAGCGAGAGAGAGGCTGAGAGATTGTTGCAGAAATAATGTTATCCTGACAGTATAAATCAGTCCCAAAGTAAGGTAAACATTTGTGTTGCTGTCACATTTAATAAAGTGCCCTGGCATTTCAGGCTGCTTTGAAGAGTTTTTCAGTGTAATAAATAATAAATCCAGCCTTGGACTTCAAGCCCTCATATGGGAGTGAACAGTAAATATTAATAAGAGGAATTTTGTGTTTCAAGTCCCCACTAGTCATTAGATTTAAAACAAAACCAGTGAGGGTCAGATGTTTTCCCAGACACACAGCTCATTCTTCTCCATACTATAAAAAAGAAATTGCCTCGACAAAATACACAATCTGTACTTCATACCATGTCAAAAAATGTGATCTAAGTTGGCATGGCAACAAATCTCCAGGGAAGGAAAAGGTCATAGTGGCTATAAATTCATTGCTTCGGTAAGAATGAGGTGGTTTCCTATTATCATCTCCATTCTGCAGTACCTTTATTTTCTCTGTCTCTCTGCCTCGTGCTCTTATAAATGTGGTGATTCACAGCATCAGAGCTAAACAAGCTGATGATTTTAATGTTCTGTTTTTAGAGTAATAAACACTGACATGGGAATGTGCCTCGGGCTCAGTATCCTAATGAGAAAATGAAATTAGCTTTTCAGCTGACTGATCAGCAACATTTTACACATAATAATCAAGCATTATTTGAGTGTGGGATCCCTCTGTTTATGAATGCTGGAATGCATTTGTGCCTGTCTCTGTATACTGTTTTGTACCTCTGTGGCTACCACAAATTTCACAACCCATGTCCTGGTTGTGATTGGACATTGCATTTGTAAACTGATGTAACATTTATGAATATTCATAGTCCACTGACTGTGTTGAGTACATAAACCAGTGTTTATGATTTTGTTTTCTTAGGCTGAAGGTTGCAAATAAACATTGTTGATACTATAATTTATCTTTGTTGTTACCTTTTAAAGTAAAAGAGGCGGCCCAATTACCTCTCTGACACAACATTTATTCCGTTTACAAACTGTCTGACCTTAGTGCCCAATGAATAATGCACTGCAGGTGTATACGTGCTGTGGTGGCACAGGTCTTGAGTCATACACCAATGTCTCAATAGCTTGCAGATGTGGAATGGCTGATGCAAGAACTGGTCAATAAAAGAACCTCTCTTAGCCCCTCATTGCCCTACTCTCAGACAATTTTATTTGAGGAAATGTTAAGGAATCATACACCTGAGATTTGGTCTAAAAGGTCTTTTTTCTAACAGGAAACATTATGATAATTGGGCATGGGTGAAACACATTCAAAAGTCTGGGTCTGTTTGTAAAAATGCTCCTTTTTAATACAGGGTGTGTTGTTCTGTTTGTATCTGTGTACTATTACACTTTTCCTAGTAGATCCATGTTAACCTGGCATGATTTAAAAACGTTCCAAAGAGCACTGTGTGTGCTTTAATAGAAGGATATCTGGTCTCTTGTACAAATGGGTTAACATGGTCAATGTCACTACTTGGCATATTTGATTAGTAATCTTGAAATAGTACAGACCATTTAACTCTGTTTTACATTTTTCAAAACTGTATAACTTTGTTTATTTGACATTGTGCTAAATTTGAACTCCACCGCATATGCAGTGCATTGTGGGTGAGTGCGCTCAACCCACAGCCCTTGCGGGGCTTTTGTCCACATAAGTTTAATCTTAACTCTCTCATGTACTTTAGTCCAAACTTCAGTGAGCCAAGTCTCTCTATCACTCCATCCATATTGAGCTGTCTACCTTTGAACTGAACATGCTTTATTAGTTTTATTCCTGCTGTTGGCAGCCAGTGTTGGGGAATCACATTCATTAGTGTCAGTTTCATTGCCCGCTGAGTTCAAAGCATTTATCTGATGAGAGAGAGCTGGCACTGTTACATTGAGAAACCCACAGCACCTCTCCCCTACCACCACTTTACATCTGTCACTCAGCTGATGCAAATAAAAAACAGCAACTTGTTTATTGCCATTGTTTTGTTCTGCTTTCTCTTCGTTCTTCAGAGAGAGTGGTGCACCTGCTGTGATCAGTTTTGTTTGATATAAACTTGCAACAAGCTCGCTTGCCCTTGAGGCTTTTAATTAGTGGAAGTGAAGAACCAGGCAGAGCTGCATTATGCCCCTGCGATGATATAAATGGATCATCTAAAATACACAGATGTTAATCTGATATGTTATACCATATATATCCAGTACAAAAAAGTCCACTACATCTTTGTTTAAAACAGAATAGTTATATAGGTATAAAGCATGTGCAACATTAATACATGTCTAGGTAGACTATAAAGTTTCAACACGTACCCAAAAGAAAATATGTGCCCAGTGGAATGCAACATACTGGACTGATTTACAGATTATCAAGGATAGTTTATAAACAGCCTGGAGGTGTTCATGATTTATGTCAAGTCATGATGAAATATGCCTGTTTGCTGTTTTACTTTCACCCTCTGAGCTTGATGTTAGACAGGGCATCCATTACTGTCAAATGTTTTATACAGTTTACTTCCCAGACTTGGATCTCACATTGATAAAACAAGCTACATACTCCATATAGATTCACTCTGACCATTCTTACTGTAAAATTGTAATTTAAATATTTATCCTGAGTTTACATTGAGCTTTCACACTTGCAAAGCAAAAGAAGTCAGGAAATGTGCAAGAATTATAAAACCAACTAAACAAATGAGGCGTGAATGGATTTTCAGACATTCTCAGACAATAGCTGGAATGCACAAAAAGGCTGTTTCATTTGTGGGCTTCAGACAATTACGTGCAATGAATTTTCTTTTCACCCTGTATTTTTAATGGCTTGCTGTCCATTCTGTTTGATTGAATTGGATTTTCTCAACGTTATATGACAGCTCTTTGTAGCTGAAATAATAACTGACCTTACCATTTCCCAGCAACCTCATTAAGGTCTGGTTAGACAGATGTGACAAATTCAACGGCATGTGCAAAAATCACCTCAGGCTGTAATGCAGTCAGGTACCACTGACCTAAAGCCCAATTACAGAGCAGTGATGTCCTTGCACTAGCTCTCAGTATTCTGACCCCATGCCTCAGTAGTACACTGGGCTATATAATCTCTCACCATCTGCTGCTGGGAGCTACAGTACATTCCTGAGAGTTCGACAGGAGATGCCCCTGCATGTTGCTGTACCAAAGAGTGACAGTGTAATGTGGCAACAGAGAAGAGTAAACATGTCCACCTGCCTGAAGTGATGTGCATTTTTCAATATAACTCAACTGGCCCACAGTAAACACAGTGTGAAGAATTTGTGACATTGACCATGTTAACTACTTTGTGAGAGATCAGATTTTCTTGCTTCCATGAAAGCACACAAAACACTGTTTGTATCATGCTGGGATAATATAATCATCACAAATATGTGTAATTGAAGCGTGCTTGTGTGCATGGTACAATTAAAAATGAAAAGGGAGCAACATGCAATTCTGAAATGCATTTTTTTTTTCATTTATTTTGTCATGCTCATAATTCAATTTCTATAAAAAATTTTTATTAAAATGCATCATTTTTAAATGATTCTGTAACTGCTGTATCTCAGCTCTATCAACAGTACAGGATGAAAATCTATGCTCACTGCAATGCATTGTGGGATTGCATTAGAGGAAAAAATCATGCAATGTTGTCTCATATATGAAATAAAATGTTATATTTAGGAGGCAGAGGAATCTGCTGCCTACAATTTAGAGCATACAAACTAATGCTAACTAAAATTGTTGTTTGAACTGGTAGCTTAATAGGTTTTGAGGCAGAGCTAAATTGCTACTATGGTGTCTTTATTAAACTGCACCTCTTTCATGTGCTCTATGTGACAGTTTAATTTATGATTCTGTTGTACTTTTCATCATATAAATGTAGACACATTATGGTTTTGTGAAACTCAAAATGGAAAAGGAGTAGCGGATTACGTTTTTTTGTCCTGTGACTTATTCTAACGCGCACAAACATGGTGCATGTTGAGCATTATGTAGTGAGAATCACAAAATGAATATTTTCATATCAGCTGCAATTGGTTTTTCCAAAATGACTGCTCCCTCAGTGCCAGGTGCACATGCTTTATGTGCAGTTTTACATTATTGCATTCTGTTATTTATTTATCTGCTCTAAATTGAATTTTCCATCTGGCTTAAGCTATAAAGCCGTCTTTGTTTGCCGTTAGATCATTACTCATGATTTTACCTTCTTTTTCCTCTCGGGGGATGTCAGGACCGCTTTATCCAAAGGAGAGAAATGCACTGTGAAACATTGCCCCGTTTCCACGGCGTTAGGGTTATTTCATCCTGCTGTTGCTATGCAACAATGTGAAATGTTGGCACAACATGATTTAGATCTCGCACAACAATAAAATCCTGTGCATAGTAGCAAACCACACTGCTCTACCTCCACACCTTTAATGCTGCCAGCTGCAGACAAACACAATGTACGATGTACAAACAGTTTTATTATAGATTTTCTGTCTCAAACAGCCAACACCATATTCTTTTTCTCTTTTAGAAATCAATTCATTTTTAATCTTATATTAGTGCTTGAAGTAAAACCTTTGTTTATATGTACTTAATTATATGTAAACTTTTTTTGTATCAATAAGATTTAACAAATCAGTATGTTGGATATGTCAGAAATTTAAACTGCTGCAAAATTAGGACATTAAGATAATGCATTAATCAGACCTGCTGTTGATTTCCTAGAGTGCAGCTTTAAGCAGGTGTTATTAAGCTGATAAGATCTTGTGTTAGAACTGAACTAATATGGTGCATTGTGGTTTTAATGTAAGGTCAATGTTTTTGCATTGCATGTTTAATATAAATAACTAAATAACTAAATTTTTTATTTACAGATAAGAATTGCTTAACCTCTTTGTATGACTTATACAAAGCTATTTTAACATTTTAACAACACAATTGTTTTTTTATGACTTTAGTATAAAAAGTTTAGTTTAGCTATTATTACTGTTTTTCTATTAATAACAGCCTGCTTCTTCAGTTCCATTTCAAATCAATTGAAACTTATTGTACATGGCTCTGAAACCAGCTTGTCGTTAACACTCCAGTTTCAGGGATGTGTTTCCATTAATAAGGCTTACTGTAATATGAATATTCCAGACATTATTGCTGGCTGGTAATTTTTACTAGCACATATAACTTCTACCAGTGAGCTACAATTACCTGACATTGTGTCTATATTAGGTAAAAATAATTACAGCATATTAAACAGAATCCATGTACTGTAGGCTGTAAAGAGAGTCTTGAGGGTGTGTGTGTGTGTGATCGGGAGGGGGAGGTATAATAGTGCCTGAAAAAGGAGCAGAGAACATTAATCATGGCTCTCTTTCATGGCCTTGACACATGAGTCACAGAAAACTCTGTTTATCTGTGCTCAGAGAAAGAGAGGGAAAATAAACATAAACGCTTTATAGATAATTCCCCATAGAGCTGCAGAAAGCTGTCCTTTCAGACAGCTCTCTGTCTCTCCTGCCATCAGACAACCACCCCAGATCAGCCAATTATTTCCCCCTCTGCCATATACCAATTAGTTAAAGCATCCTGTCTTTATCTGTGATGGCTGCACCAGGTGCTTTGGTTAACTTCCACTAAAGGGTGTTTAAGTTGGAGGAAATTCTATTAAAACAGAAGCATATGGGAGACGTTCTGTTGTTGGCCTGACACCTTTTTTAATAAGAAAATGAACTCTGTGTTTGTGCTGACACTGACATTTTGATTTTAATGTTGTGTGGGTATACATGCTCATTAAAAATAAATACAGGGAAAATGTGTGAGTGTTCACTTTTATAAGATCTTCAACTAATGCTGAGACACACACAGTATGTCATTATGATTACTCGCCCACCAGAGAAACAGTTTATATTCCGCTGTGATTGTGTTAGAAATACTAACCTCATACTGTTAAATAGTAAAATGTACTTTCAATGTTTTGTCAGACTTGTTTATGTGTTCCCTGTCAAACTACTTTAATCAGATAACATCTCACTCTATTAAAATAAAGATTAAGAATAAGTAAGAGTTTAAATACGAGTTTAAATAAGAGTTTTTATTACTAGTTATTTTTTTATATATCTGTATATTTATTGATGCATTTATGATGTATGTGTCTGTGAATGCATATATGTTTACATTATCATTCCTTTTTCATCCCTTCCTTTCTTTTGTACAATTCTGAGGTGGACGATCTGTTAACAGTGTAAGTTTACACAAGGAGAAAGCCACGGCTGTTCTCGTTCTTTTCTATCCCTTGTTCACCCTCTTCCCCTCCTCTCTCCCTCAGCATGAGTTTAATTATCCTGCTCATTCTCTTATCTGATTCACACACACATCCAAGACTCCATTTTCTCTGCTTTAGGACCCTCACTTGTTCCTACTTTTATTTTGCCTGAAAGGAAAGCAGAGACTCAGCTGGCAGCATGGTGGATTTTATCATAAAGAGGTTATTGTTGTTTTATGGCCAGGGCAAGCTGAACAGATTTCTTACTGCTGTCTGAGAAACATGGTACAGTAGCTTTGACTGTACCACTTTGCCTAGAGTGCTTTCTCAACCCTTGATTCTTTATTTCTAAGCTTAAGGACAAGAAAAAAGCTTAATTGTTGTGTTTTTAGAGATTATGATGTGTAATAATGGTGAATTAACTCATCTTTGAAAACACAAAAGTATGTGAGTCGTGTTACTGGCATGTTACTGTCTCTCTTCTCTCTATCACAGACATTTACACCTCACACTGCATCCACAAAGCCACCAGCATTGTGGATGACCCCACACACCCCTCCCATACACACTTTACCCTCCTACCGTTGCATTCGGTCCCTCACAAACAGACTGTGCAATAGCTTTTTCCCTTATGCCATCAGGCTGCTCAATAGTCAGTAACTGGACTGAAGGATCACACACACACAAACTTATATATACACACAACCTGGCATTCCCCACCCTCTACAGTTCTTTTGCACTAAGTCTTTTTTGCACTATGTCTTTTTGCACATCTGGTATGTTTACTGTTAACATTTGCTTACATTTGTTTACAGCTGTTACTGTCACCAGGTTTACTTTTCCTTACAGAACTGTGTACTGGTCGACGCTGCACTGGGACTTACTATGCTCATAGTCTGTCCCAATAGTCTTTGTACTGTCTTGTGCTGTCCGCACATGTTTGCACTTGTGCACTTTATGTATATATTATGTTTAAATTATGTAGCCCTTGTATGTCTGATGTTCAGTGTTTGTTCAGTGTTTGTCTTATGTATGTAATAGTTGTTGAAATTGCTTCCTTGTCCTCATTTGTAAGTCGCTTTGGATAAAAGCGTCTGCTAAATGACTAAATGTAATGTAGCACCTAGGTCTGAAGAAACGTTGTTTCATTTCACTATGTACTTGTATATGGTTGAAATGACAATAAACTCTACTTGTAACTTGTAACTTGTAAATTATGATTGTTATAGATTGCTGTTGTTAAGTTGCCACAGTAAAATGAGGTCATTACAGAACAAACATCCATTTTTAGAAAGCGTTCAAGGGTTCTTAAACTTGATGGAAAATGCCACAACAACATCTTATATACTTCTCTCACATAATGAATAAGAATGAGAGAAAACTCATTGTCCACCTAAGGATTTCAGAAACTCATTTTCATTTTATGGGATGGATTTCAGAGAACTATTTGCATTTATTCAGAAAAGCTCTCTCCATTATGCACCGCTAAGCCAGTCATGTAAATACCCGAGACTAGTTCTTCAGAGGGGCGCTGAAGGTCAGACCTACGCAAAGTCTTGTTTTTAAACAGGGAGGCTGGACCTTTACCAAGCTGCAATTGACTTAAATCTGTGTTTTGAGCAATGAATAGCTCAGAAAGCCATTGACAAAACCAGTATGGAACACAAAAGAGGACCAGACTCTCTCCACCACTTCACGTCTGTCTCATAGCACCATGTCATGACACAAACGGTTAATGGGATTCTAATGATGGGTCCACGCCCCTCCCCCAGAAACTGAATGGCTCCTCCTGTCATATTTATTATTGATGCAAGGCTCACGCTCATCTTGGCTCTCAGAGTAATTCAGATTTAGTGTGACACAACAGAATTGCAATAAAAACATAGTCTTTCAATGTAGCTCTCTAATAAAGAACAACACAGTGGATATGAAGATCAAAAATTAAACAGCTGACAACGACATCATTTATTTAGAAGTCACCAGCCATGTCTTCATATTGATGAACCTGTGGATTTGACCAGTAGTTTCCACAGAAGGTTGGATGAGAATACATTCTCTGTCAAATACAGCCTCAGGTTTGGTCCAGACACACACAGTTTACATGTCTCTCAATTACTCCATCCCCACTAAAATGGTGCCAGAGATAATGCCAGAGCTGGTGCTCAACCAGGCAATCCATGAACCTCAGGTATCTCCACTGACTCAAGAGCCAATGATGATGTAACTAACATACTGATGTAATACAGCCCCACAGCTGAACATGATTAACATCCTTTGTTTAAAGTAATACTCCTATACTCCTTTATGCCATCATGAGCTGGCTTTGATTTAATGATCAGAGTTATTTATAAGTTATTTAATGTATACAATACATACAATATAAAAAAAGCATCAATCATTAATTGCTATAAATTCACATATATGATATGCATAAATAAAATCTTTATATCTTCAATGGCTGGGGAAAATATGTGCTGGAGTAGCACAGAGGAAAAAAACAGGAATGCATGTCCATCAACTCCATCTGGTGCTCGGTGCAAACAGTATCATTGATTATAATGAGCTATTTAGCTTTGTCACGTCAGTTTACCCAGACTGCTGTTGTTTTGAAAGAAAAGCAGTTCCTAGTTTGTAACCAGCATGTTTAGGGGGCTGGTGTAAAGCCAATGTTTCCGGCCCGGAAGTATGTTTTCTTCAGTGGAAATGCATGGAATGGGGCCAGGTTGGGCACAGGTTCTGGCACTGGTTTCTGCACCAGTACTGGAACAAGTATGCGTGTGATGTCACAAGACTAGATTATTTTCTTTATATGTTGTGTATATATTCAATTGACACTGATAAATACTTTGCTTAAAGATTTGCATTAATCACAGGAACATTTTTGGTTGTTTATCCTTTTCTGTAACTACTGGGATAGTTCAGTAGCTGGATAAAATGTATAAAGCTTTCACAGTGAACTAAATCAAGCTGATCTACTAACATTTTAATCATATTATAAACAGAATCAAAAGCCTCAGACATTGCCAATATTTCAAGATCTCTGGACTAGAGCCATTCATCGGGTTTGTTTACTTGTATGTAAGCAGTCTGAGTAAACAGTCTGAGTTTGTTTATGAGCTGGTGGTTCTGAGGGTTCCTGACAGGGGAGAGAGAAAGAGAGAGAGAGAGAGAGGCTCATAAAGGTGCACTGCAGCCTTCAGACAAACAAACGGGTGGTTTAGGTCATTTTCTGTTCTATGACTGTGTTGCTATCTGCTGTCTCAGTTTTCCTTACAGACAGAAAGGGATAAAACAGAAGCCTAAGGGGCAGCTATATTAGGGGTTATTGGTATATTTGATATATAATGATATATTTTTGGTGGATCATGTTATATGTCATTAGAATATAATGTTCTTGACAATTCAATGTAATGTTCTTATCAGTTTCATTTTAAAATAATTCATCTCACAGTTTTCAACAAATATGTGCTATTTGTGCTGTTGGTAATGATCAACTTCTAAATGCAGATATTTTAATACATAATTAGACTATGTCTTTATTTCTTCCATTTTATTAGCAATTGAACACAAGCAAGCACATGCCAGTTATGTGTGTTATTATGACAACAGCCCTGTCGTGATGGTTTGAACTAACAATGCGCCTTTGCCCTGCTGGAGAATAATTTATTGGCTGTATAATATGCATAACTGATCTATAGGGAAAGGGACTTCTTAACCCATATACTCCCTCAACATACCCTACAGGTATTTTTATGTGTGGGAATGAAGTGCAGAGTGAAATGCAAAGGCCATTAAACTAAATCATGTATAAATAATGCTGAAAATGACTTGTGGTTATATAATTACAGTTCAGTTCCTGTTAGGTCAAGCAGAAGGAAACGGTGTGTATAATAACTAGTTGCTCAGGTATATTTTAAAATATCGTTGTTTTATGTGTTGCTGTCCTTTTATTTATGATGGCAGGTCATTTTAGTGAAATATTTACTCTACTTCATCTACCTTTTGAAAACCGTACACATTTGTTAACCAGCTGCTGGTACAAAAACGGTAATTATTATCTGCCTAAAACGTGACTGCACTTTTCGTATTAAAAAAGGTTAAAGGTACTGTTTTTCTTGTAATCTTAAAATGATTCACTCTGTAACATTCAGTAGTCCAATAAAACTCCCTTTCAAAATGATTCCCTTTTACAGCAGGATAGTTATCTCGCAGTGAAGCTGTAAACAGCATGAGTACAGGCGCACAAAGAAAACCTCATTTCCCTGTTAAACAGCTGCTTTGCTGTAAAGATGTATATTCCTGCAAATGTGTATCTGGTAAATGGCTGTCTTTGGAAGACAGCAACACAGGAAGATAATGGTGTAGATAGAGATGTTTGTGCAGGAGGATTAAACAACAGTCCTTCATTCAGAGCTAATGCATTCAATTACCTGGCCGTGCTGACGACAGTCTCTTCACCAAGGGCTGTGGGTAAGTGCTTGCATTGTTGATTACCTGAAGCTCCTCCAAACACAAAGACCCAGCTGCTTTCTCATGTCTCTGCCAATGACAGAGCCTGTCGGCCTTGAGCGAGGACAACAAGAAAACATGTTTAAATGGCAAAATAAAGGAAGCTCAAGAGGTGAAGAAGGAAAGCAATTACATTTATTCCTACAATGTAACATTCAGGTCTGTATTAGAATGAGTAACAAAGAATTTACAGTACATACCATTGAGGGGTGGTTTATTGTATTACATTCATGCATTTTGGCAGACACCTGTATACAAAGAAGCTTGCGGTGTACTCAAGGGTATGCATTTTCTCGAAATGTGTGTTTCAAGGGATTTAAATCTAAAAATATGACATCCAAGGAAAGTCCAACCTACTGTTATCTGTGATTATGTTGTTTTGTTTGGGAGCATATTCCTGTTCTCACTGCACTGTGTCAACAGAACCAGGCAGCAGTAGACCAGTTAGCTTATGTTAACCTTGGATCTCAAGTTTCAGTCTGGTTAAGAGAGGTCATATTGACATGTAACAGAACAGACCTTCTCTTTCTTCTACCACTCAACCACACACACACACACACACACACACACATACACATACACGTTGTATTTTTATATTTAATGGGGACATTCTATAGATGTAATGGTTTCTATACTGTACAAACTATATATTCTATCCCCCTACACCAACCCTACAACTAAACTTAACCATCACAGAAAACATTCTGCTATTTTCAAAAAAGCTCATTCTGTATGATTTATATGCTTGTTTCTTCACGGGGACCAAAATGTCCCCACAAGGTCAAAATTTACTGATATTACTATACTTCTGGGGACATTTGGTCCCCATAAGGTAGTGAATACCAGGATTACACACATGCCACTTCATTGAGGCAGTACAGTAGGTAAAAGAGTTAAAGTCTGAGTTTGTATGTATTCACATGTGTGATTGTTGCATGTGTACAGTGTGATCTCTATAGGATGCTAGTTGCAAATTAAGTTATCTGATATATTCTATATATTCTCATATATTCTTCTCATATATCTATTTACTCTGTGCAAATCAATTAAAATAACTCTCCCATGTAATTACATATAATTTTCTGCCTTTCCCTTTTTATAAATAATGTTTATATTAGAAGAGTATAATTGTATGGATTTGACACTTAGTGATGCAAAGCCATCCTGAAGCCTAACTTTTACAGTAAATACACAGTAAAATAAGTGCCATTTTCAGTATTTTTGTCTTGTTTTACACTAAAAATATCTAAACCAAGTTCCAGTAAAATACATTTATTTGAGAAGCAAAATGCCATTTTGGTCTTATTTTCAAGGCAATCTAACAGGAATTAAGGGAAAAAACATTTTGCTAATGGTTAGGAATTATAATTTAGAAAATAAGTCTTTCGAAAGTGTCGCTTAATCAAGTGTATATGGGTGTTTATGTGTGTTTATGTGTTCCAGGTACTACTCATGGGTGTCACACCAGGCATTGCATATCATTTATTATGCATTCAGGATAATGATATATGATGGTGGCTTATTTATCCCCTTAACCTTAAATAAACACAAATGTAATCACATTTTGCCATAAGGTTGTAAAATTATACTTGAAAAAGAGTCACCCTCAGAGTCTCTTGTAGTCTATTGAGCTGCCATTAAATGCCAATATATATATATATATATATATATGTATATATATACACACAATATTATTTTAGCTGAAGTCCTCCAAACCTCATTTAAAAGCAATGTGTCCTGTGTAGCATGCCTTGATAATAACTTGTAAAACAACACCATGTCTGTCAGAAACCAGACCTTCAATGTGTCCTGTTCTAAATAGCGCTGACCATCACATGCTGAAATACCTTCTCATGTTCCTTGTATCCCATGTGTCTTATCTCCCTTAAACAGTCAACTTCACATCTTCAATGTGGCAGCAGATTTTTTTTAGCCTGAGCTACATTACAACGCACATTTGGATCTGATGCAGCTGCATTAGCCCTATTAATCTCTCTCCCAGCTGCCTGGGAAAGCTCACTGAGCACAGTGCTCAAATTTAGGATCACATCTGCTGTCAGCAGGCCCAGAATAGCAGCCCTGCTTATGTAAAAGCCTTGTATGACTGCACAGGGCCAGGCAGCAGGGGTAAAAAGCCTGGCTGCATATGTGGACTTGTCATGGTTAAGTGAAGCACAGTTCTCCTCTGGCAGTACAGCATGAAAGTAATGTCAATATTATTTGGTTACAAGTCATGTATCAGTGACTAAACTACGAGTATCCAGGAGTTTATTTATAGACTGAGTAAAATGAGCCCAGTATTTGGTATGATATTGGTTGAGCTTGTAGATAATTACCATAAGTATCTTTAAAGTCAATCTTTAAAGTGTATTTAAACACAGCATCTTTTTCGCAGTTTAAAGTGTCAAAATCTGGGAGTGATAGCAGTTTAATCTCTGTTGAGCACATTTCTTTAGCTGGATTGAAGATGGAACTGACTGGATCTGATGACCTAGGGATTGATATCCCAAGGATGAGACGGGGAAAACTAATGGAATAACATTAGTGTAGATGTAGTTCAGTTCATTGTAAGGTAGTTATAACTTGTGAGAAGTGTTTTAAAGAAATGAGTCTTTAGTCTAAAATTGCACTTGGAGATTGTCTCTGATGATGTCCTGAACAATGTCAGAAATAAAAGTTTCTGCAGTTTAAAAGCATATAGAAAAGGAATCCACCTTTTGTACGTTTTAATATTTTGGTACTATCACCAGGCCATAATTTTGTGACTGCAGAAAATGTAATGGATTATAATGAATAAAAGGTCATTTAAGTACTGAGGACTATTCCAAGCTATGAAATTGATATGAAACCAGACAGACCATACAGAAGTGACCATAGAATTGGGCCGAGTTGATCATAGTCCTGCTTCTAGTAAGCTTTTTAATCAATTAAAGTTTATTTATAGAGCTTGCAGGACATCCACACAGCACTGCATTGTTCTGATGTCATGTATGAATTAGCTTCTCTGCATTAGAAAAAAAGCATGTGTCATAGCTCAGCAATATTTCTAAGATGGAACAATGCTGTTCTACAACATTGGAAACATTGTAGACATTTTAAACGTAGAAGACAGATTGTATTCTAGCCTGTTATGTTCCAGGCCTTTTGGTTCAATAATTAATTCCTTTATCTGTTTTATCTGAATTTAGTAAAAGGGAATTACTAGCCACCTAATCTTTGATATTACTGATAAGCTCTGCTAACTGGTGAGGTATCTGGGAGAAATAAGATATGTTAGAGGAAAGATAAACAGTCTGAATAACAACCATTGCAGGAGGATGTGGTAGCTCATGAGAGGCGCAAGGCAGAAAATATAGTGGAATAAATATTCCTCGGATTTAACTAAGTATATTTAATTCTGTCTCAATCTTTCATCATGTTGTCATTTCACATAACCTTTGTTTAAGGACAAAAACAAAACAAAACAAAACACAAGTTTGACCAAAACAAATTCAATATTAACTTATGTATAATACAATACAAAGTTGTTGCTCCATGCAGTCCAGATCAAACCTCAATATCCTACTAATATCCTCCTAAAACCAGCCATTTTTTGTCCACTGTGGACAACATTTATTCTATTCTCTAAGCCCATACATAGTACCAAATTCTTGTGTTTTAAAAAATTGGTCTTGTCAGAGATACTAAATGCGGTTTAGCCATGACAACTTCTTGTCGTTGGTCTTTGGTTTTATTATCGCGTTTTTAAAGCAAAGTTTCTTTTACATAGACGTATTTGTCAGAAACAACGGTTGATTTTTGTTTGTTGTACCGCTCTGCCTTTGTTTTGTTTCAGTCTTGTCCCCTACAAGACATTAAAAAATCTGAAAAAAATAATAAAAGTAATTCAGCCCCATACAATACTGACATTATATCCTAGATTGCTGTAATCAGATACTTTAAACAGATACTAAATTAAATCTGAAGTTTGTTAACAGTTACGTTTTAGTGATAGAAGGGCATGCCCTGTCGAGCCGCCGCTGCATGCTTGCAGTGTGAGTAGCATTATTGATTAGGTTTATCCTACTTGTATTATAAACATTTTCACATGTAAAAAGGCGTTCCTGTGCGTGTAGAACCTGAATCGCAGTTTTTTAAAGTTTATAAACGATTTTTTTTAGAGCTCCGCCTTCAATTTGTACTGCAGCAACGTCACGTAGAAGTGCTCACAGGTCTAAAATATAGTTAAATGTTTATCTCGTAATATTTCGGTTTAATATAATGGACTTTCGTCAACGGGGACAAAAATGTCTTAATGCAAAATTAATATGAACATAAACGAAGTACAGTGAGTCGCCATAGAAACGGATCAATCTGAGTATGTGGACCTTAACTGCTCAGTTGAACATGAGGGCTTGTCATCTGGTAATTACCGTAATGGCAGGAACGCAGTATTGGTTTAGTGGCGATGCATGATGCACCAAAATGGGTTATTACAGAGCTGAAGAACTTTCCTTCGCTGTAATGTCGACAAACGGTTTATCCAGCCACGAGGAAACATGCATCTCAGGTAGACTGACGCATGCACACAACTCCAACAAAAGTATAATAAACACACCTCGATGTTTCCCTATATGTTTCATTTTCAGAAACATTTTAATGTATTTTCTCAGCTCATACTCGCACAAGCATTTGCTTTTTTATCACTGTTTATTTTTTATCACTGTTTATGTTGTTTGTTTACAGAAATTATTTGTTGTATCCTATTGTGTGTCCCCTTAATATTTTTCGTTCTGTCATTTAATTATTTATGTTTATTAGGTTGTTTTTAACTGTGATAACTGCTGTTCCAAATGCAGACAAAGCCTGAATATTATAGTATCTACAACAAGTTATCATTTGTGGATGAAGTACTGTGTTTTTTGTCCCAAATAAAGCTGTATAGAGGTATCAGAGGTATTAGTCTATCAACAGCAGTGAAAGATACTCGTTTCTTTAATAAAAGTTGGTGCTGTTGAGTGATCTTGCATTATTAATGAAGTTCCTTATGGAAAACTGAGAGTCATGTTGCAATGGCCTAGCTTGTTGTTTTGATGACCTGCTAAAGCCACAGCATCTATTGTGAGGGAGCAGCAGGTGGCCTATGTACATGCTCTTTGTTTTTTGTGAATTTGAGCTGCTTTGGCACATTAGCCATAGTCCCAGGGGAATGGCTGATGGAATACAGGATGTTATTGCCTGGCTCCATACTTTAAGTCTTTCTTAGAGATGAGCGTGTCACGGAGGCAAGACGAGAAATGAACGATCGAGAAGTGGTCCCCGTGTAGCGTGACAGAGAACTCAAACGCGGATGTGCGCGAGTGAGCAGGTTAGCCA
>JAZGTJ010001843.1:0-49166 GCA_036877575.1 Botia almorhae
AGATAGATAGATAGATAGATAGATAGATAGATTAGATAGATAGATAGATAGATCTGGATATAGAATATAGAGATAGATATCACACAAATTGAAAGTGAGATTAGGTTTTATTAATGCAAGTGTCTATGTAAACACCAGAGGCCTTTTTCTTATGTTTATCAAATAGTATTTGCTCTAAATTTCTCAGTTAGCCATACAGCATTGAGTTGCTTTTGGTTGAGAATTACCTTTATAGCGTCCTGTGAAAGATTAGTCTCCCCAGACAGCTTCTGGATAAAGCCCACAGGTGAACTCTAACCACGGGCAGAACTGAAAGGTGAAATGTTACATCAGACATGCTTTCATACTAAACTGACCGAAAAGGACTATAGATTCTTTAGTATCAGCAGAGACTGTGAATGTGTGTTTCAATGGTAATCACCTTTCCAACCACTAGCACTGATCTGGACTAAAAGCAGTTAACCTGGGATTTGAGGTGCCTGGCTGGTTTGTGTGCAATTGTTGCTGATTCGTCTGGTCTATTATATTGCTGCTGATCCATCTCTGCTTATTCATAGTAGTAGTAGTATTTATTCAAGTAGTATTTGAATTTTAAAGTAAACAAATTACCTGTGTAGCTGTGTTGTATACTTGGGTATGCCCCACCCTCCATGTCCACACTGAATCTTCTGAAAAATACGGTTCATGGAGGACATCTGATTCATCTGATCATTTAAGGTTTCATGGCTGTCATAGTTATCTGTTACGTATAAAATTAAACTAATAAACTTAAAAAGTTAAAAGCCCATACTGTATTTTTATATACATATATATTGTAAAAGTGTCAATAAAAGCAGATTCCTGTTGTGACAACTTACTCCAGTGTATATAGTTATGTGAGCTGTACCCTTTTCCAGGACACAGTGGAACTGTTCCACAGCTTTTGATAGACTTTAACGTGCATGGCAATCAATAAATTGACTTTAAACCGACCTAAGTAACTACTATGTAACAACTAGCCGCATTCACCCTTATACATACATAAGCGAACATCGGCTATTGATCCGACGCATTATTGAATGACTGATATGTCATAGAAGTGTTTGTATTTCTTTGACAAGCAAACAAGTTTTAAACGTACGCTGGGGACCTTATCCTCTCTGCAGACTCGATCTGCTGTCAGTTTTTGTCGGATTTCACATTTTAGTTCTGTCGTTTATACTGCGCTATGATGGAGATGACATCGGGAGTAAGAAGTCTGGGTCTGCTGCGTTCCGCAACTTTAGGACCAATGACCCCTGTGCGCTGAAACCTACCCAAAATCTGACGCAGCCATAGAGACCTGTACAGAACACATGGTTACCCGGTGTATATTTCAAATATCCAAATGGTACACGCGAGAGTTATATCTCATTTTACCTTCAGTATTTTGGAGATCTATAAAACATTTCAGTTTTTCACGGAGTTCGCCAACGGAGCAGGTTTAAGGGAATTTCCTATAGTACTTAAATTTCTTCCAATATTTGACGGTCAAGAAGTAATTACAGTTTAAGATATCACATTCATTACTCTTATGCTTAACTTTAAACTAAATTATACTTAATATTGGATTAGTCTAGAAAGATCGCAATTGTAATCAGCATCTGGTTTCAGATGCAGATGATTTCAGCACCACCCATTGCTGGACAGATCCCATGACGCCATGAATGGGGGGAATTAAATAGGTGATAGCCCACATATGAAAGCAGTCAGCATGAGAAAGACAATTATGCAATATTAAATTTATATAGGCACAAACCCCGTTTAATTATTTTGATCCTTAAACCACAGAAGATTGAGTCTCTCCGGTGGTCACGTGACTTGATCATCTTTCATCCTTTCACGCGACAACTTAGTATAAATCAGATTTGGTTCTTTTAATACAAACATTTAAAAACCTGCTCCAAAGACAACTGCCATATGTTATAGTGCTTTTGATACATCATAAATCCATAATGAAGCCTATTTTATTACATTTTCTTTCAAGCATGGACAAATAAAGTCGTAAGGGAAAATGTAGACCAATTGTGGTTTTATTGATTTTTGATTTTTATTGAAAAAACTTTACTTATTTTATTACTCATTTTATTGAACGAAGCTAAATGAAACGAGATTTTACTTGGCAGAACAATTACGAAATAATTTCTGTGCGCAAATCTGGCTGGACTGGAATGCTTAAAAATTAAACCATAAAATTTAAATTTAATTGTTGATGAATTTACATTTTTTGTATCAACAGACATAATGAACAAAAATAATGATTTTCTCCTGTTTATTGGTTTTATTTAGTGCGTCTAAACTGCGATATCACACCCCCGTGCACGCGAGGCTCTCCAAACGCATTATTTAAAGTAGTTATTTTGAAACAACACACTGTGGATGTTTCCATATTTTTTTTATTCCAAGACGCAGAGTGTCATTTTATCAATTATTAATATTTTTTATTAATACAACGTTTAAAGTAATGATTTATATGGTTCTGGGTGCTTGTGAATTGACCTAGAATGCCTAGTCTGTCTTCTAGTACATAACAAATGTATAAATTCGTGTTAGTTATATTAAAATAAATAAACCGATATGAGAATATAAGTAAACGAAAGTACACAAACAAAATAATTTGCACAAGAAAGTAGTACGCTTATGCATCTTTGTTTTACAGCAGAACAATTATCTAAATGTATTTAAACGTGAACCCACTCAACCCATTATAATAAAACAACGCTTTATTATTGTAATTAGACGCGTAATGTTATGGTATAAGGGCAACAACCGTACCTAAAATTGGTTCAATGGCTCCACCTATTGGTTAATAATATATAAGCGCATACGTTGTTGAAACGTTGCCTTTGGTGTTCATAAGATGAACTGTGTCTTTAACTTTTAATTTTAAATAAAACAATTTGTACAGACAACATGACAACAACTCATAAATGCCATATTCTTATAGCCATGACATGTATGTAGAATGACAAATACAAAGTTGCATTAAAATGCAAATTATTAAATTACCAACAGTTATCATAGTAATCAAATAAAGTACAACCAAAGTAAAACGTTATAAAATAGTCAGTAGAGCCGTTGTTTTTCTTTATTGTACTGTGTGCTTATTGGCATACATGTTTAATACTTGCATTTTTACTGTTTTTGCATGTTTGAAACATTTTTGTAAGTTTTCCTTATTCAATGTTGATTGAATAAAGAAAAACTATTAAAAATGGTGAGTTTATTAAGTTAGGTTTATTTTTCTCCCCAAAATAATTTATCATTAAACAGAATTGTCACCTTTGTCATTGTATTGAAAGTAGGGTACAATATTGTTTTATTGTTGTGATCGAATCAGCGCACATGCTTTTTAAAATCTGTGCTGACGTGTCGCACCTCCCCGCGTACCGGATATCGTCAGTTGTGTCTTGAAGTTAGAACCAAATTGTCCCATTCACAACGCGAGTGTGACGCCTGACCGCGGAAGTGCACCGGTTCGACGTGTACTTCCCCGTGCTATGCTTCCGGTTAAGCAAAAGCGTGATCAGCCGTGCTGAGTCTCTTACCTTCCTCCGCTCACAGTAGAGGCGTCTCGTAGGACTCTCCTGTTCTTTTACCTCTCTCTTCTTTCCCCGGACGGAATAACCAACCAGCCCAGTGGACATGGCATCTGCACCGGTTCAGTCCAACTCAGGTTCAGCACCACATCTGCAGAGAGGAATAGTGAAGATGGTAGGAAAACATACATATTTGAGGGTGAAACTATAGCAGACTACCTTACTATTGCTCATGGGGAATAAGTGATTGCAAAGCCCTCAAAAGTTTACATCTTGGGTGCCGCTCATGCATTATGCACACTATTTAGTTTCCTCCTTGTCTTTTGAGTTTTAGCAGTTGTTTGTGCAAAGATAATGTAAGTTGAGCATTACTCAGCTGTGATCCAGATGGCCAGTTATGCAACAATATTTTCAATATTTAATATCTTCTACTTAATCTTCTGAATGAAACAACATTGCAAAATAACAAATCTAAACCTTTTGCAATTAAATCTCAGCGTTTGCAAATAAGTGGCAGTGATTTTACAACAAGCAAATAATAGTTTCCCAAACAGACTTTTTCCTCCAGGCTGAGTTTTAGAAGCAATTTAAATGTTAGCTCAAGACTGATATAAACTAATGGTGAGCTGCATCTAAAAGGTACTACAGTAGTTTTGTCTTTAACTCTAGATCAAAGTTCAGGGCTACTCAGTTTATAGTGTGAGGACTCGCGTCTGTTATTGCGCGTCTTTTTGTGTAGTGCCGTTATTATTATTGGATGCAATCTGATAGGCTACGTAAGATACATGTTTCGCTCCGTTTTTAACAGCATTGTGTTATAACTGAGAATCGGCCTGATCATGCAAGGCAGGGCGTCGCAGTTTTGGACTGGTAACATTGCCTGTTCTGATAAGTGAAGGGAGAGCAGAAAGGAGAAACTGTCACGTAGGTCTTTGGGCCACCAGCAATTGTCTATCGTGAATCTTACTGCACTATGAGAGATAACCTATAAGTAAAAGCTAAACCTAAATAAAAGATAATCAGCTTTGTTTTTATCATAATAAAACCTAATGCCAAAATTGTAAATTGTGTTATTGTTTTTAGTCTCCTTGATGCTGCAAAAAGTTACTGGTTTAAGAGACTCCATAATTTATTGCAACCTTACAGTATTAACTATAGGAACTACATTTTTTTAACACGCTAGTACTCTAAACTTAATGTGACAACCTGGAACAGAATGTGGTAGATAAAAAACAGTTTTTTTATCCAAGATTGTGGTGACAGAAGAATGTAAATTTATTTAAATAGTCAGTAATTATAAAGGCTGTGCCTCTGATCTCAGAGCTTCTGTAGCTGAAAGGGTGAACCCTGATTTGAACCAGGATTGGCTTGCTTGAGCAGTTTGATTAGATGTTCTGATATTGTGGTAACTATTGTATTGTGTATTACACCATATTATAGTTCTTTAATTTCTGTTCTTCTCTGCCAGTTCTGTGTTTTATAAAGGATTGTTCTATTTCAAGTTGTAATAGAATAAGATTAATTATCTCTGAGTTGTAAAGGGAATCATAAGGGAGATTTATTATGCTCAGATGTGTTTTAAACACATTTAGAACAGTGATTTGACATCTGATTGGATCAGCCTCTCCCAAATATCTCTGAGGGGTTCCAAAATGTTAAAGTGAAAGTGACATATTTGTCAGTGTATGTTAACCCATGCTTGAAATGTGACCTATGCATTTAACCCATCCAGTGAATAGTGAACACTAACACTCACACTGCAAGTTGTGAGCACACATACCTGAAGCAGTGTGAATCGAACCTGCAACCTTTAGTTTACAAGTCTGACTCTAACCATTAGGCCATGACTGCCCAGGTTCTGTTAAGTGTTATAGACAAAGTGGGCGTGATGAGGCTTGTAAACTTTAGTGCTGGAAATATAACAAACATGTCAAAGCTGCTAATTCAAATGCTAATGAATACAAACATACAAACAGTGTTAACTGATCTTTAACCTTACAGGGGTCAGGCTCCACCCTTAGGAGCACTGATAATCTGACACTGAATGTTTGGCCCCTGTGTTAAGTTGTTTTTGTTGAGTGTTGTACTGATCATGTTTGATTTGTTAATGTAATATTTGGCCAACTGTGGGCCAAACAAACAACTAGACCTCACAACATTATCAGATCAGATCAGATCCCTCTGACCATCAGGAGTTCTGGCTGTGTCTGTATTTACCTTGTAGATTAATTGCTTGTATCACACACTGCCAATAGCTCTACAATAATTACTGTCCACACAACTGGCTGAAATGATAAACTATTTATAAAGCTAAATAGTTTGAAACCAACAAGCAGAGTTTCCCAGGATGATGATAATGTGCATAAATGATTCAGTGTTGACAAATGTCCATGTCAATTTTTCATTCCTGCAGGTCTTGTCTGGTTGTGCTATTATCGTCAGGGGCCAACCCAGAGGAGGCCCCCCTCCAGAGAGGCAGATCAACCTCAGTAATGTCCGTGCTGGAGCTCTTGCCCGCCGTGCAGTTCAGGGCCAGCCAGACAGCAAGGACACACCAGATGAGGTGAACATTTACCAAGAGAGAGCTGCTGTATCTTGGCCTCACTTGCCCCTTTTTCATCACAATGTTGCTTGTTCTTCAGCAGCTGGTGCTTGACCAAGAGACCAGTGAACCACTCTGAAGATGGACTCTATTTTTACTGAAGAAGCAAATGATACTTTATTTCTGAGTCTCACTAGGTTTAAAGCATATGGTTAGGAAAAATAAAGTGTATGGAGTTGCAATGTAGCTGTACATAAGAATGGGATGTGCTAACTGAACATGAAGTACATCACTTCATAGGTTAATTTTGTTTTTAATTTTGGTGTCTGTTTATAGTAGTTGTTGTTTTCAAAGCAACATCTTTGGTGAGGGGGCAAAAACAGATAAATTCTATCCACTTTTTTGCTGTGGAAACATGCAACCAAATACAGATAAAGTGTGACATTTCACAGATGTTCATTTTTTATATTTTATTTGACTGTTCTTTTTTTAAGTGCTGATGACCAAGTTTCTTGGCAATATGCAGCTATAGTAACCTATTCTATTAACCCTCTGTTTTCAATAAGCTGTTGTGCAGCTTTAAAAGTCATGAAAGCACATTCGTTTAAATCCATAATTACAGTTTTACCTTGAATGTCAAATTAAATGACCAAATAAATTGTTACTTTTGTGCATTCTAGAGTAAACAGTTTCAAGTTGTTAATGCTGTGTCTTCTGGCACTGAATGGCTATAACTTAAATGTGTGTTCGTGTGTGTGTGTGTTTGTGTGTGTTCAGCCATGGGCCTTCCAAGCGCGAGAGTTCCTGCGTAAGAAAGTAATTGGCAAAGAGGTGTGTTTCACCGTGGACAAACCAAAAGGCGGTCAGGGCAGAGAATACGGCATGGTGTTTCTGGGAAAAGGTGAGCGATATTTATGGTAATTATTATGAATCTTATTGCAGTGCTCCTGATGTGAAATAAGGCTAACACCATTGCATTCTGGGTCATTGATTCATAATTCACAGAGATATGTTTATTAATATTTTAAGAGCCTTTGAGGTGTCCACTAATAAAAGTGTCATCATAGTAACGTGTCCCTTCTGGGTTTGATTTTTCTAAAGACACATCAGGAGAAAATATCGCAGAGTGCCTGGTGACGGAAGGTCTCGCCTCAGTGCGCAGAGAGGGCATCAGAGGAAACAAGTAAGGAACCTGCAGGAAAGCTCTGTTCTGTATTGACTGGTGTCAGTGTGGCCCGTGCACCCATTGTCACAGTGTTTGCAGCATCACAGTTGCCTGCTTTTATTATGATTTGGATCATGTGATGCCACAGTGCTTTTATTATGACATAGCGTATGGTTTGTCAGCAACAGGGGTGGGTTTTATCTGTTTGTGCATTCAAAGTTAAAACTATTTCAGGGATTGCCTTTGATATTTCATCTTTTGATCTCTTGCTCCCCCTTCTGATCACACTTGCTCGTTACATGTCAGCTCTCTCTGGCTCTTTCCCTCATTCATTCCCGCCTAGCAATAGTGTAATATTGTTCTAAGCTTTTGGGACTTAATGACGCATGTGTGGGCTCTGTGAAATGGCCCTGAACAATTGCTGGTGGAATCTGTATGCTTTAGGCTCATTTTCCCCACAGGAGATGGTGGCGTTGGCCCTGCTGCTTTCTCCACAGCCCCGAACAGCCTTCTCATTAGCCAGGCCTGCTGTGACCCATCACAGCCCACTGGATCAACTATCATCTTCTCCAAAGGAGTCGTGTTTAAACCTGGGCTGCGCTCTGCCCACCGGCTCTCAATTAGGCACAAGCATGTCGGGCTGGATGCCTGCTCCCCTCCCTCTGACACACTTGTTCTCTCTCTTTCGAGCAGATGAAGAGAAATAAAATTTTACAAGACAAAGAGAGCTCAAGATAGTAGCTGAGATTTGGCAGGCCCTTATTTCCTGTAGTTAGAATCTGTGAACGTTTCAGATAATTGGAACTTTGGGCATGGCATGTAACAGGCAGAAGGGGACTTTCCTGTGACATTTGCACTGTCAGCCTTGTCTATTATGGCATGAGTGGGTTTTATATTGGGGATTTGGGTTATTAAGTGTCCTGTGGATTTATATTGTGGTCTACAGGAAGTCCAGTGGCTTAAAAATTTGAAAATGAACCCAGATTTCCTTTGTGAGCTTTTTGTTCAGAAAAGATGTAGCCACGCCCATGGACCACCCACACTGTTGTTGTAAACTGTACACTAAACTGGAATACACTTGTGAAAATAGAAATCACATAGCTAATAATTCTATCCAAGAGAGAAAAAATTGGATTTTGACAGTGTTTTATCTCACAGCTGTGTAGGCCTTGGCTTTTGTCTGTGGTACCATAGCTTTAAAGGTTATATTATGTTGTTTCTGCAAAATCCATTCAATTAAAATGATTTGACGTACATCACATTTTTTATTAAACAAGGGTTGTCCAATATATACAAATGGCAATAAATAACACAGTTATACAATATAGTGCAATATACAGCATAGTTGTGTCTTTGCAAAGTGGCATATGTGCATCAATGAGTGCAGTGTTGGATGAATGCATAGTATAAGGATATGCCGGGAGGTTGTTAAGTATGATGTCAGGGGTCGTGACAGGGTCAGTATGTGTTTGAATCTTTTAACATTCTGATAGCTGCTGGATAGAAACTGTTTCTCAATCTGGATGTCTAGCATTTAACACTTCTGAACCTCTTCTGCAGAGGGCAGGGGTGTAAACAGTTTGTGTCTTTGATATCGTGTGTCTTTGATACATAAATGTGATGAAGATTGTAGATTAAATTAGATCAATATAGCTTGATCTCTCTATCAAAGCATCCCAAACTCAGAATTAAATTCTGTAATTAGTTTTTTAAGGCAAGACATATAAGGAATAGCAGTAGGACCATTAAAATGATCACTGGTCAAACAGTCTTTAATCAGTTTAAAAAAAAATTCTCCACCCAAAACCATGTTTTCATCATGGTTTCAGATTTATCCTATTTTTGTTCTTTTTTCCTATTTTTGCTTCTGTTTCCTTTTTAAGACTGGTAATTATTTTGGCCATTGCTACTTCAACTGATAGAGGCTTATTTAAAATCTGACAAGTGTCTGCTGTGGTCAGCCAGTTTAATTCTCTTTCAAGTTAATGATGGCTTATAGAGCAACAGAGGAATTAATTGAAATGGTGTTGGCTTTCGATAATGAACAAACTAATTTAAAAGAGCTTATCAAGGCTTCAGAAGGCTATGCTCTGTGAGAGACCTCTGCATCTGTTGCTTAACCCATTGAAGTGCAGAGAAAAGAAATGTGAACTAAAGTTGAAATCTTATGCCTTGCTTTGTTCTCCGAATTCTTGTGTTAAACTCACTGGTCTGTATGTCAGTACTTACTGGATTGTGTGTACTGTGTATGTTTCAGCCCTGAACAGGCCAGACTGTGTGATTTGGAAGACCAAGCAAAGGCCTCCAAGAAAGGTCTGTGGTCTGAGGGTGGAGGTTCACACACCATTCGAGATTTAAAGTATACTATTGAGAACCCTCGCAACTTTGTGGACTCCCTTCATCAGAAACCAGTCAACGGTAAGATGAGATGAGCTTATGTGCATTACATTCAATTCAGTTGGTTCATTTATTTTATTTTTATTTTATTTTATCAAGTTTATTTATTTAACCCTTTTTTTACAATGTTGCATTGTTTCAAAGCAGCTTTACGTATATAGGTAAGAAAACAGGAAAAAAGCATCTTCTGCATTAGAAAACTATTTGGAATACCTCAACCCCCACATGAAATAAACACTTTGGTTACTGTCCACAACAACCTCAGCATATTTGTGTTGAAGTTGGTCACAGTCACGCACCAAATTGTTTAACCAGTTCTTTCCAGCTTAAGATGGAAATTACATAGTTAAAGACTCTGGTGCAATAGTCAGTAATTCTTGCACTGACTACTAATTCTTGGTAAATACCCACAATGCCCTCTGGCCTGGTGTCTCGCTTCCCCTTTTTAATAAGCCCCCCTCTACGTAGTGCTACACACAGCCTATTTCTCCAGTTTAAAGGGAATACCAGCACCACAAATGAACATCACTAAATGTGTTTGCAACACTGTTTTTAGATCAACACACTTAGTCACATGACTTGTAGTGGTGTGTTGATAAATCACCTGCTGAGTGGATTATTTAACAGTGTAGCTGTGCATTAATGGAAAATGAGCTGTGAGAACTAGAGATGTGTTTACAGATAAAGAAATACACAAATTATTCATCATCAAAGAGTCAATATTTTTAGCATCAAAGGACGTATGACTTAAACATTGTTTTATCGCTCTATTTCACTCTCCCTCTTGTTCCTGTACTCACGGCAGCCATTATTGAACATGTTCGTGATGGCTGCATGGTCCGAGCTCTTCTGCTGCCCGACTACTATCTGGTGACAGTCATGCTATCTGGAGTCAAGGTGAGCTTCAGTTGTTCTCTGCATATCAGTCATGTTGTGGAAGTCATGTTACGGCTTTAAATTGCTTCCTGATTCCTTGCTATGTTCCAGTAAATGTAAGTTTGCTGTAAGGATAATGTAATGGAAAATCTGTCTCCAGTGTCCTACATTTAAACGGGAAGCAGACGGCACGGAGACCCCTGAGCCCTTCGCGGCAGAAGCAAAGTTCTTCACAGAGTCCCGACTGCTCCAAAGAGATGTTCAGATCATTTTGGAGTCCTGCCCCAACCAGGTCATCCTGGGCACCATCCTGCACCCGGTATGTCATGTCATCCTAGATCAGCTGTCTTAAATGTCTCAATCACTTTCACTGCAATGAAAAATGAGTTCTGGCCTCTGAGCTTTTCGAATGTTTTCCCCAATCCATATTAGACTGGAGCATAAAATGTTTGCTAATTTTTTCCTTTCTCGTTTTACCATCCATCCAGAATTGTTTTTTGCTGAAGATCTGGATTTGTAAACTCTACCAATTTGGCATTCAATTATTTTAATACATATATAATACATATGAACATCAGTGACATCCTCTATATAAAGCCAAGTAGCTTTCATTCTGTATTTCTTTCTGTCAGCAAGGTCAATGCATGTATGATGTATGTGTGTGTACCCCTAAGGGGGGCTACGCGAGGGGCCACATTTTGAAGCCTGTAAATGGTCTTATGCTTGATGCAGGAATGAACTGTCAGCTTTAACAGTTTGTCTCTGGTCTGGGCTGTTGGTAAAATGCTCGCTGTTCATTTCTGTTATTTATGTTATGAATGGAAATCCTCAGTTGAACCTGACAGGAGCACTGCCAGACTACAAATGGTTTCTTGAGATAACCTGACTTCTGTACATACTCTTATGCTAATGCTATTACTGGATAGTCGTTTTTTTTAATGTTTTCTAAATATTTTGTCTTTGTTTGAGGGATAAGTCACAGTAGAATTTTTCAAAAACTAGCATGCTAATCTGTTGCCCTTTAGATATTATGCCATGTACACCATGAAGAGTTGAATTAATCTTTGAATCATTCCTTTTAAAAGAATGTGTTTAGCCACACACATGCAGACAAAAGTCTTTGACAAAAGTCTTTGACTAGGTTGCAACGCAACCTACCCTTTTTAGCATATTGCGTCATGAGCATAAAATTTAAGACAGCATACCAAGTTTAAAACAGTTCAACTTTTGAAAATGTGTCGTGACACTTCATTTTCTTTTTCACTTTGTTGCACTCAAAACTGCCATTTTTAAACTCAAGGACACATTCTGTGTAAATGCCTACTAGACTAGAAAATGTGTTAAGTGAGGGTAATGATTCAGGCCTCCTTCTACTGTATTATTATGAATAAGGTCAAGCATGTCACACCTACACAGTTCATGCCGTTACCTACCACAAAGTCATAATGTTTATGTATGTTGATTACAGAACGGCAACATCACAGAGCTGCTCTTGAAGGAGGGCTTTGCACGTTGCGTGGACTGGTCAATGGCTGTGTACACCCAGGGAGCTGAGAAACTCAGAGCGGCAGAAAGGTCAGTGCGTCACAGTTTGACAGCGGTCACCCTCAGCGTCCCATTTCCTAACATTTCCTGTGTGTTTCAGAGTACATTCTCTTTGAGCTGCTGGATCAGATGCCAGAGCTTATTAAATCCCTGAGTCGGCTCTTACTCTATGTCTTTGTGTAGCAAAATAGTTTGTTGAATGTGGAAAGAGCACGGTCCATGATACCCTCCTTCTGACTTACTCTAGCATTAGGCCCAATAACAATAAAATTAGCATATGAGGTTTTGTATTTAAGTCAGTTAATTGCGTGCTTGTCTTTTAAATCTGTTTTATTTGCAGCACTTCAGTGGATGTATTTTGTTAACCTACCTCTCTCTATCTCTCACGCTCTCTCTCTCTCTCTCTCTCTCTCTCTTTCTAAAATCCTGCAGATCAGCGAAAGAGCGTAAAGTGAGAATCTGGAAGGACTATGTTGCTCCAACAGCTAATTTAGACCAGAAGGACAGACAGTTTGTAGCAAAGGTAATTTTTTGCTTTTTGTGCAGTGCTCTGCTTGTTGGTTTTCAGTGTTGACCTCTGCTCTGTTCTGATTTTAGACAAAAAGCAAGTTTTTCTGTTTATTGTTCATTTAAACAAAACTGCGGATGAAAATGTTTTTTTCCAATTGTTTTCAGAGATGAGATGGAAATGACGCATGATCATTAATGGCGATTATTGATACAACTATTGATGGTATTGCAGATCCACACTTATCAGAAGTTCTTTAGATGCTTTTTTTAAAAGAGCACTAAAACTGGTTAATTTTAAATCAGCCTGCAGGACCACCAGCTTAGGTTTGTTTTGCTGAGAACGAACAATAAAATAACATAAGAGATGGGAGAGTTCAGATGAACACATCCACACGAGCAAGGGGTGACATTTCACCAGCTGAGTCCCTACGTGATAACAAGTGACCTTCTCTCCACTTCATCTTTTCCTCAGACTCTTTTATTCAGGTCTGCTCTGTAGAATATTTGAGCATGGCACCTTTTAAAGTGCTGACTGCGGTTGACGCACTCGTCTCCCTGACGCCTTGTTCTATATAGCGTCTGTCAGCCAGGCAGGTCTTTGAGGTCTCAGGTGTTTCATTTTGTTTTGCATACTCTGTAAACTCAGCCTTGGGCCGTCTCAGCGGTTCTGTTCAGCTGCAGCCTTCAAAGCTCCCCTGGTAAATTACAGCTGAATCTCTGCTTTTGCATTCTCAGCCCAGAATGCGGGGGAAAGATTTAAATAATTGTGAGGGTCTTTTGTTGCTCTTGCATGATCTGTGAGTGTTAACACGGTTGAGCTGGAGTGAAAGCTGGAAGAATTTAGCTTTTATGATCAATTATATGAAGCGTGCGTTGAATTAAAATAGAGAGTTTTGTTCAATAATACATGTTTTTAGTCTCGTAAACAATTCATTGGTGCACATTATTCCAAAAAGAAATATATATTATATTTCTTTTTGGAATAAAAATAAAAATAAAAATAAAATTATTTCTATTTTTTGGAATAGGAATATTTCTAATCTCTAACCTATTGCACATTTTTGTTGATGTTTAGATGAAAAATGTCAATTGATATTAGCGCAAGCTAATCTCTGGGTAAATGTCACATGAATACAGTTTGTACTCTATAAAATCACTACTGCACGGTGTCTTAAGTGATAAGCAGATAACTGAACGCTGTCCCTTAAGTCAGCAAGTGCGTTTTTGTACAGAAAGTTTCTTTGTTCCTAAAATGAGGCTTTTTCACTGAACTTCATGACCTTTAAAATATTTATGCTTGGCCTTTGGTTATGTAAAGGTGTCGCACTGCAATCTGCTTACTGAATTAGTTTTAAAATCCGCAGACACAAAAGTATGTTTTCCCTTAGTCAGAAAATACCAGCAGTAAAGAATAAAACATTTATAGGAGCTTTAGCTTGCCTCAGATCTCTGTGAGCCTAAAGTGAAAGAAGATATACTTTGAAATCGTGTGTGAGTGTGTGTGTGTTTGTCTGTGTATGTGAGTAAGTCAACTGAAAAAGCGACTGACAAAGGCAAAATGGTGAGTATTTGTAAAATGTTTCTGTGTCCTGGCACACAGATGTAGCTGATTTAATTTGTTTGATGCATTTCCTGTCTTTCTGATGTATGCAGGATGGGTTTGTAGTGAATCATCTCTGATCACAGCATTAGTTTCCTGAGTGTTGTCACCCTTTGTTTTTTCAAAACCAGATAATTAAGAATATAACAGGGCTGAGAATGTTTTTTTTAACTTTCTGATAAATCAGCTTTCTCAATGTGAGTGCAAAAAAGTGGAACCTTATTAGAAATGTGACCATGTTTATTTCAGAATATTTGTCCTGTTTTTGCAGTAAACCAGAACAGTGGTTTATATATTACAGTGTAATTACAATGGTATTACACTTTTTCTTGGACGGGTTACTTTAGTAATTGCATCCCCTTTTTTAACTTGTACCATGGTAATAACATAATATTTATTGTAGCGTCTTTAAAGTCTGTGTAACTCGCAAGGAATTTTAACATGGTAATCATTTAATATCATGGCAGATATTTGTAACACAATATTTACATCAATGCATTTGGCAGACACCTATCCACACGACAGTGCGTTCACATTATACATTTTATTAGTATGTGTTCCCAGGAATTCAAACCCACAATCTTTGTGTTGCTAAAGCAATGCTTTACCAATTAAGGTACATGAACATCAGTTGAGCTACAGATTACCATTACTGAGCATTGATTTCTCCATAGGACTCATGGAATGTATAAAGATGTAGGCAAAAGCGCCTGTAATGATATATAATGAGAGACATAATAATGGAAAATATTAATTTGTACCAAATATCTAGGGTCTAACTGGCTTTTGTTGCAGTTCTAATCATGGCCTGTAGGTGGCAGTGGCTCCCTGCACTGTTTAGTGGGCTGCAGTAGCAGAGTGAGTCACATATCTGGGCTCTAGATCCCTGTTGGCAGCTTGCGGTGAAATGCCCTGCATGTTTGACTGCTAATGAAAGGATAAAATGTGCCTTATTCCTCCTGTTTCTGCTCTACTACCACCCCAAAACGGCCAGGAAAATAAACTCGCTTTGCTTAGGTGATCTTGTTGATTAGTGAGAGCATTTATGAACACAGGCTGAGGCATTCTCTGTCGTAACCCTGGCGAGCAATCAGCCGGGTGTATTTGTAAATGATCTGTTTCATTTCCACACTGATGGTTCAGTTAAAAGCCGATTGGCCAATCTGTGTCATGATTTCTCCCATATCACCGTCTCTTCATCTTCCTATGAAGATGGTAATTTTGTCTTCATTTGCCCAGATCAGATAATGTATATTTTTGAATCATTCCTCAGCCTGTTCAGGTCTGATTATATCTGATCCATTACCCAGACCTGCACCAATGCCTGTAATTTTCCACATCACTGACATTTTATTGAATAACCCTGTTGATGGTCATATAGGATGACACTAGATATGACATAGTTAGAAATTATTCTAAATATTAGGGCTGGATGGTTCATGTATGCAGCAATGGAGGCCTTCACATGTAATGTATGGTCCGGCAAGACCATTCAGCTGTAATGTAACGATTCTGTCATAAACCTTTGGATGTCAGAAGATTAAAGCTGTCATGTGTCATCTAATAGTCTGTTTACACCTTTTGTTTTTTTTTTCTAGCTCTGTCTTTTTAGGGTTGGAATTTTTAGGGTATACTTACTTATAACTATATTTATTAACATTATTTTTCTCACGCATAGAGTTTGATCAAATCTCTAACCATAAATTAACCCAAAGTAAATATAAATGTAAATATAAATACATATTGAAAATTGGTGTGCTATTACTTTAAGCAACTAGAGGTAAAATTATTCTCTTGTTGGAGAAATAAACGGGCTAAGAAATTCCATACAGTTGCATTTAAAAGAGTGACCTGGGGGCCAGTGAGTAACCGCCCACAGTGCTTTAGCAACCGCATAGCATTGCAATTTAAAAAACTATTCTGAACAACTAAGTAACCGCAGAGCAATACCCTGGCAACCACCACCAGCACGAGCATTATGACTGTATCAAAGTAATGCTTATATTTTCACAATACAATGTAAAAAAAATCTGTTTTCCTTGACTCTGGAAAGCAAGTTAATGCATTTAATAAATACTGAATTGTTATCTGTTACTAAATCAATTTAACTTGTAATTGCTAGAATTAAGCCTCTTCCTGCTTTTCCACTTCCAAACATAATGAGGGACCATTCCATCCTTATATTTCTTTCTTTATCTCTCTCTTCTCCTGAACTGTTCCTTCCTTATTTCTCTCTCTTCTCCTGGACTGTTCCTTTTTTTTACCTCTCTCTTCTCCTGGACTGTTCCTTCCTTATATCGCTCTCTTCTCCTTTGTCTCCTGTTGGTTCATTTTCGTTGTGTAATGTGAGTGAAATGGTGAAGTAATGGCAGTAGGCTGAGAGAATCAGCAAAAGAAGGGATGTTCGTTAGAGAACAGTGAGTGGGAGAAGTGTTTTGTTCGCAGCTGTCTCCTTATGTACCATAGAAGGATCGTAGCAGGGTACAGTAATGTTTCTCTGGCAACAAGCGAGTCTCTACCATCGTCCAAGTGGAGTGGTGACTTAGTCGCTGCCTCTCGCTTGTTGTTTCTAGCATCTGTCCTCTCTGTCTCTCAACATCATTCTTGAATTTTAGAGATGTGGAAACTACATTTTTAAAATCGACTTTTCAACTAGTTGTTACTAGTCAGTGACTAAACTAGTGCTACTAGTCAGTGACTAGTAGGTCTTGACTAATTTGATAAGTTAGTGATATATGATCAGACTTGTTAGTGATATAGAATGCTAAACACAGCCCTTCATTGACACCTTTTATTTCTTGAATATCTGTTCTGTTGTTTAAGTAACTGTAACCTTTTGCACAAAACCTCAGTCTTAAAAGTAAAAAAAAAGTACCCAAGGATTGTTCTTAATAGCGGGAACATTGCTCACAGCAGGCAGTTTGAAGTCTGACAGTAATTGTCTTGAAATTTATTGAAGACAGTGAATTTGTTACCAAAGTGATACTTTGATGGTTGTAGCAGTGAAGCTTTAAAGAGGATGAATACAAAGACACATCTCCTCAAAGAGGGTTTTACCATGCTGTGAAACACCACGTCTAAGAAACATTAAAGCTAAAAACTCTATATAAACTTACTAGTGAACTTAGTTGTTGGACAATTAGTCAAACTTTCTGATCTGTTCTGAATATTTTTTAACTAGGGTTGCCACAAAAATGTCAACCAAACCAAAAGTTTATTACACCAACAGCATGTAGCTTTCAAGTATTGCTGAAGTACACAGCTAGACACGAGAAATTAAGAGCGGTGTGTGGTAATCAAAGTGGTTTATTATGGTATCAAAACACCTGTCAGTTTTGTCATTTCTTCACAAAATAGTCTTTACACACATCTCTTTCCATTGGTGATTTTCCTTGTGTTCTCTTCCATAGGTGATGCAGGTCATGAATGCAGATGCCATCGTTGTGAAGTTGAACTCTGGGGAGAATAAGACAATCCACCTGTCCAGCATCAGACCCCCGAGGTTGGAAGGCGAGGTACGAGTTTATGCGTGTCTGCCCTTGAATGTCCCTGTCACTAAGGCCATTTTGGAATTCACAGGGCGCGGGCTGTCACAGGCACTGTTTGCAGAGTGCTGATGTGAAGGTTTTCTCTCTACTCAGTCTCTTAAGAGGACTGATCTCCTCCCTTCATGCATCTTTCACTCTCGTATCTCAGAGCGCAACCTTTACTAGACACCAGGGGGAGCTACAGAGTCAAAGCCATTCGCTCCTGATGCGCCAATGCTGCACTGCAGCCAAATGCCCTATAGATTTGCTCCCATGATGAGCACATGCTTTCACTGAAATGCTGTTCCACATCTAATAATGTCATACACATCTACTCTAGCCAATGCAATTCTCAAATGCTAACTTTTGATTTGTTGCATGTTAAATTATGAAAGCGTCAATTTCCAGAACTGCATATACATAGCTTTTGCAGCTGGTATGGTATAGAAATGTGCACATGCGTTTAGATTCACACCCGTTAGGACTGTTAATGAGCCCGGATGGGCATGTTTTGTCTGAGCTAAGCATGTGTGTATGTGAGAAACGCGTGGTCCATGTACGTCTTAATAAAGGTGGTTAAAATTAGTGTTGGAACATCTTGCTGCAATTAGTCACTCTTCTCCCGACCCATGACCTACTGTATTAACAGACACGACGAATCAGCATGTTGCAAAATGAGCTCCTTTTAGCATAGATTCAGCAAATTACACAGTGTTTATTAAGAACAGCTTTAAATAAGTGCTTTGCTTTTTGCACACAGATTTCTGCGGGAAAATACTGCTAATGTTCTAATTCTTTTAGCTCCTAATGGGTTTTGATGTTTTTAGATGCCAGAATATGTTTGATTTCTAATTAAGATTAGATTGTAATTATTTTTAAAGGATGCCTTTCAGAGAGACATTATTTGTCATGCACATGTAAACAGGCTTCTGGAATGTGGAGCTGTGATTCTGTAGCTATGGATACGGGCTTCGAGCTTTTGTATCAGAGCTTTGTTTCAAGCCTGGCAGCTTAAAGATAGATTTTCATCTTTATAGAGATGATTACAAAACAATAAAGATTATGGATGCATTTAGATCTTATACACTATGCATCTGAGGCACCAGACAAACCAGGGAGCTTTTAAAGAGAGATTTTATTCTTTATTATTTGACCAGTTTGCTCGAAAGATGAATCTAAAGGCTTAGAAAGTGTTGCAAAGTACGCTAGCTTGTTGTAGACAAAAGAGACATTTTTCTTTGTGTTCTCTGTATCATCATAGTCAATTCAGATGAACTTATCTTTGTACTACTTGGGAATGTTAAAGTCCTCTTCATTTTCAACCTGTTCTGAGGATTTAATCTTTTTTAGCAGCGTGTAGCGTTAGCGGTGTTAAGGGCAAGTATCGCTAATTCTGTTGTTTTATAATACTAAGTATTAAACTTTGGCACTCCGTCGCTAGTAGCACAGACAGGAATGGAACTTCATATTGTGAGGCTTCTTGAGAAGAGTCGTGCTGTTGCTTAAATTTCCCCTGGCAGATGATGAAACGATTGAAAATCCTGTAGCCTTGCATTGAAAGAGGGACCTGAACCATGTCAAGAGACTTGAATACGATATAGACTTGGGAGTGGCCTCTTTTCTTTTTAACCACCTAGCAACTACCCAGAACAACATTACAACTGCATAGCAACCCAAATAAAACACCTTAGCAACTGTATAGCAGTGCCCTGGCAACCACCCACGAGACCCTAGCATCTTGGCTGTAAGTTTTGCATGGATAAGCACCACTCACATTTGCTTTAAAAAAATCTATTTTTTTTATTACTGACTTCACGCTACAGAACATTAATCAAAAGCCAGCGTCATGTAGTTATCATAATACCATGGTGACCATTCTGTAATGTTTGATTATATGCATTTCTAATTATCTTAGTTTATTTCATGGTTCAAGGGTTTTATTTTACAAATCCAGGCTTCTGTTTAAAATCTTTCCACAAAGAGAAACCGCTAAGGAAATGTGGAAGGATCGATGAGCTGGAGGTACTTCCTTTTATGTCTGCACCTCCTGTTCGCTTTACATACTGTGTCTTCTGTGGTGTGTCTCTGCACCAGATGTTCTTGCAGTATGTTTTCCCTGCTCAGCCGCACACCCTGATGAGACAGACACACAGACACACAGACACACAGACACACAGACACACAGACACACACACAGACAGACAGACAGACAGACAGACAGACAGACAGACAGAGGGAGAGAGAGGGAGAGAGAGGGAGAGAGAGGGAGAGGTGAAGTCTGCGACGTGCATACGCATTAAAGCACTAAAGTCATAGAGGTTGTGCTGCTCTTGTATATGGGGTCCCATCAATAATGATGCCGGCATGATAAATTTGACCTCTAACCCTATACTTATGTAATCCTTTTTCTGAGTAAAGTTGAACTGGGAGAAAATCAGACATGGCATGTGTGCCAAATGATTAAACCTCATTAGTACCATCTCTCCTGTCTCCTTGGTTCTAAGGGGCCTAATGGAGATCAGGTTACATCTGTTTCTAGTGGATTCTGCGCATGGTTATTATAGTTTATTAAGATCCCAGGGTTAAAATGAAAAAAGACAGTTGGAGATGAAAATGTAGCGGCAAATGTGCCAATAATCTTTTAGAAGCCACATCTTCAAAATCGAAAAGGGTGTCTACCTAGATTTCTTGCACTAACCTGATGCTACATTAACCTTGACATACTGTTATGTAACTGACTAGTTCGCTGTTAATCTTTTTATCAAATTAACCAATTCTGGCTTGTATCTAGCCAGCAGTTTATCAGACAGTTTAAATTGGTATTTAAATTGATTTAAATTGTAGCAATCAAACAACAGCTGTATAATGGTTGTTAGCAGCTGCAAACTTTTTTCAATTTTTGATTGCGTTTATCAAAATAGTTCTTAGTAATGACTACCAGTTGTGCACGTTGTAAGCTTTCCTTTGGTTTCTCACACACAAAATTAAGGGCGTTTGAGGCTTTGCCATTCCTATGTACTCTGTATGCAGTCAAATGGTTATGTAACCACACACACACAACATCTTCAGGGTAGCCTGTAGCCCAATGCTAACAGTTTTCTTTTGCATTAAATTGTGACACATTTATGCACTAAATTGTTCTGTTTTCTGTACATGCTTAAAAAACATCAAACACCGTCGTAGGCTCTGTCAGTGCTTTCTTTAGTGTGTAGGTGTCGTAAATGCTAATCTGAGCTTATTTTATGTGTAGCATGCAGTTGTGTGGGATGATATTTTGGACCAATGAAATCTCACCGTAGAAATAAAACCTAGTGACTGGCAAAATGCAGCTTGACGCTTGTTAGATTAACATGAATGACGTGGCTTTTATCTCTTATTATGTTGCGTCTGGTATCATGGCATGACAGTGCTACCTTATTTCTATACAAACGGTTTCTTCTCTCTCTCGTCCTCTTGTGTTCTGCTTTTTAAATACTCTCTCTTCCTCAGTTCAACTCAGGGCGTGAAACTGATGTTTCCTCACTGTGCCATACAAACACTTCAACTTAAACAGACAAACCTGACCTCGGGCCAGCCTGAGGATCTGTGTGTGTGTGTTTTTCTGTACTGTTCCCCCCTCTCTTTCTCTCTCTCTGTCACTATAAGGATTTTGGGGGGATTTGGAGCCAGATGTGTTGACCAACAAAAAGACAAACTCTGACAGCTGCTACCTAGCCTCTGCCCCGTGCCCTCGCCGCAATGATTCAGTGTTGTTATATAGTGTTGGGACCCCATTTTTCTAACTTAATTACCTTTATTAATTAAACAGTGGTGCTGTGTAAACCGTGTGCAGCTTGAAAGAATAGTTTACCCACAAATTATTTGCCCCTTATGTAACCTTGTCATTTTAATCCTGCATCATTTTTCTAGTAAAACACAAACGTAGAATCACTGCACAGCTCCTTCAATACAATGACAGTTTATAGTTCAAAGCTATCGTATGACTCTCAATATAGCACATGGATTGTTATAGTGTATGGGCCGAATTTGTTTTTCTTCCTTTTAATTTTTGTAAATTTATGTTTTGTTTACCCACGTCCCTCCTGTGGCCAGATGTATGTGTATTTGTGCACTGTGGTGAGCTATTTCCAGCTGCATGGTGGTGTCAGTCAGTTTAGGAGCCCTCATGAGGATGTGGAGGGGGCGGAGTTATGTCAGAGCAGCTCAATGAGTCATCAATGAGTGTGTGTGTATGTGTGTGGGACTGCAGGGGAAATGTTGACATTTGGGTTTAAAGCAGAAGCTGCTCTATCCTCATCTTTCCTACAGAAATAGCTGTATAACATGCATAAGTCAATCAACTGTGCTTCAGTTACATTTGTTTGGATGCTAGGCATGTTTATGTAGTTGAGTATTGAGGGTATGGGACAATATAATTCTTCTAATGCCAGATTGTGTCATCATAGCTGTGTTTCATAGCATGCTTATCTGCAGTGCCTGTATGCTTGAAGGCATGTTTGTTTGGGTGTGTGTATCTGTGTGTGTCTATGTGTGTCGTGTGGCCCCTGTCTGGGGTCACTGTATGGTTCTGTCTCTTATCTCACACATGATTGGTCAGGCTTTTCTTACAGAGGACTCTGCTGTGCCTCATGATTGGCTGAATTCTAGCAAACTTTTTCAGCTGCGTCAGCAATGACCTAAGGTGGTTGAAAATCAGTATTTGTTTTAAAGAAATGTTCCGGGTTCAATACAACTTAAGTGCTATACACAACATATGTGATATACTGTCGATTACTATAGAAAATTGTTTAGAGATATTTTAATGAAATGTTTAGAAAAACATAAAAATATAACCATAAAAATTATGAAATAACATGGGACCAGCATGGGACTAGTGATTAAAAATTGCTTGTTAATCCCAATTTATCCAGGTTTTCAGGCCTTGTCATGATCATGTAAAACCAGTAATCCTGGAAACTATCACATGACATTAAGATGGATACTAGAAATGACAACACAGTATCTTCATTGAGCAAACCCCACCAATAAAAGCCACAGGTCATGCATAATCAGTAGTTTTTCTGCCTAGAGCAGTAGTCCAACCATAAGGATGCTTTTAGCATTTAGCTTCAAGCATAAGCATTATATGTGAGGTATTCATTTCTGCTATAAATTCCTTGCACTACAGACTTTCATTTTATGTAGGGGTTTATATGTAACACAGATGTCATTCATTTCTTCATGCAACACTGTTGTTTGTCACTGTTGATTTATTTTAAGAGGCGTAAGAGTCATTATAATTTTTGCCTTAAATTGCTTATTGTGATTCCCTATTATGACCAAGGGTCTGTTTCTGTCCATTCAGTCCATTCTGGCTGTTGTGCGAAACGTATGTGCTCTTATGAGAGGCTAAAAGGTTTTGACCCCAGTTTGACCCCCTCTGAAATCAAGCAGACATTAGTCGTTACTGAGAAATCGACACATTATTTGCGTCGTTCTAGGTCACATTAATAGTTAATTAAGAAATGTTGGGAGCATAATTAAATTTAGATTATAGCTATTTGTGTAATGTTTGTCTTTTTGTATCAGTTCTGAGGTCAAACTTGTATACTGTTTAGTTTGCAAAAAAAATGTGTATATAGCAATAAACTTACAGTGAAATGTTTTGCTCCTGGATAAATTATACAAAGTGAAACCCTATTTTTCTTTTGTCAAGACTAAGAAACCTCTCCCTATAAGTGCAAAACAGTGGGAGGTGTGTTGTGTAAGTGTGTGTGTGTCTTTTGGAGAGAGACAGATTCAAGTTAAGGAGCTGGAGGTGAGACGGGGGCAAGCTTTGTAAACAGAGGTGGGTCGTCCTGAACACACTCGTCCTGTGTTGCCTGACAATCCGCTCTTTAAATAATACATCACACACTCTCACAAGGGAAATCAAACCTTTCCTAAAGGGAAACTTCATCTAAAAAATTATCATCAGTTTCTTACCTTATTCCAAACTCATAATTATGTATCTTCTGTGAGGCATTAAAAAAAAATATTTTTTAAACTGAACTGACTTCATTTTGATTTCTTATTCACCAGAAGAAAGAATTTTCTTTTGTTTTGGATGAACTTTCCCTTTAAATGAAATTCTGGTTTCAGTTTGGTAGTTTTCTCTGACGTAACAAGCAACAATTGTGCTGCTCATTGTACCAGACTGATGGATGTACGAGTCTTGTTCCGTCCAGTTAACCTTCAGAGAATGAAGCCGTTCTTGCGTTCTCTGCATGCGGCCAAACCGTCATTTTTCAGAGCTGGTAACAGTCAAACATAGACATGTCAGCCAGGCACAGAAATCCTTATTTCTCCTCAACGCGGTTCAGTCACCGGGCTGCCGTGTCTTTTCAGAACACGCTTGATTTGCTCAATACAACGACAGAGACTTCCATCTCGACAATCGACTAAAAGCTTTGTGCTGTTTAGGACCATCACAAATGTCTGGCGAACATAATGGAATGGAAATATTGAATTTGTTCATTGTTCAAAACTCAGAGGGTCATTTGTTACTTGATTCCAACAACCGTTCTACTAGTGGAGAATGGTGGCTTGCAGGCTGCGACGACATGACAGTTAGCGTGTTAACCTTATCACATGGGTCAAATATTATATGGTTTCAGTCTGCTCTGACTTGCAACAAAATCGCAGCTCACTACTTCATTTCCAATGGTCCTCATGCTTTGTTTGTGTGTTGTGTGTAGCATGCTCGCTGACATTTTTGTCCTACACCCACACTTACACAACACGCACTGTAGTGCAAAACTGCATAGCCACCCCTCCTTTTTTTGCTGGGGGGGAAAGAATTGTCGTGGATATTTTTAGGCGGACTGGGTTGTCCTGTCTTTTGCCAACAGAGCTTTCTATATTACATTCTATTGGCACATTTCTTCAGCCTTCCTGAAAGCTTTTCAATCAGAAGAAGAGTTTTGGTGCATTAAATGCAACATTTCAATGACTCAGAAGCAGGGGTAGTATACACCTATTTCTTTTGTGGGGCACCAGTGATAGTATGACTCACTTGATGCTCGCGGTGAGATAACACATGACCAAAGGCCTCAGTTAAATGAAAAACATATTTAAAAAAAATATCTTCGATATAGACACACTGAAATATAAATCCAAAAAACAGTTTTTGTTAGTGGGGAGTCTAATACACTTGGTTTTCTCCTTAGCCGTCTAATGCACTTGGTTCAAAAACTCAAATTTGAATAGGCCTAATGGTTTAGCTCAGAAATCTGTTATTCAGTAAAATTGTATTTTATACCAGATGCCATATCACAAAGACATAGCTGATGTGGGTTATGTGATGTTATGTGTGGCACAGATAAACCTTTTCTGGATTTTGACTAAAACATGGGGATTTAAAATGTTTGTTTGTATGCTTTTGTTCATCCTTTTTAAAAATTAGATCAGTAGGGTTAACAATCTGATTTTGTCTCACCCTGACCATGTTGTTAATCTCTTGTTCTTCTTTGTTTGTGCTCTTGCTTGTGTTTTTCCCTGAAGACTTGTCTCTGAGCATCGTTGGTTGGGATGAACCAATCCCTGAAAAGTGTTTCCAGCAGCTAGAAAAAAACATCAGCACTTAATGCCTATAGGAATTTCACACTCCTTCCCAGAACACACAAATTATGTAATATTTCTTTCTATTTTAGGTAGTGTCTCTGAATGTGACCTTATGTATTAATTCATACCGCTGTGGTCGCAGCTGCCTCGTGAGGGGCCAGTATATTGAGTGTACCGAAGACTAAGTGTTTCTCTGGAAAATAACAGCAAAATAACAACAACCTTTTTCATTTCTTCTGAAGAATGTAAATGAGGTTTTGAGCCTACTGTGGGATTGCGTGTGGCTATGTTGAGTGAATGCCATGTGGTGTTTGTAGAGGCACACCTGACATCACAGAATGGAGATCCAGACAATGAGACGAGTCCGCTGCCAATCCTGAAGTGTTAGCATGGATATGTGGGAAATTGAGGAATATGGGGTTTCAAAAGAATGGAAAGAGGGGTGGGGGAGTAAAATTGGAAAGGTTTGCGAGGGGGAGCAAGATGAGAAACTAAGTAGAAGCTCCATTTTGGAAGGAAGTCCCGTGAGAGTCTGAGGGAGAGATTAAATGCTGTGTCTGTTTGGGGTGGAATTTTTCAACTGTTTTGGGATGTTGACTTCTGTCTCTGTCTGATATTGACTTCTCCCTTTTCTCTTTATGATGACAGGAGAAAAACAAGGACAAAGATAAACGTTTCCGTCCACTCTACGACATTCCTTACATGTTTGAGGCTCGGGAATTCTTGAGAAAGAAGCTCATTGGGAAAAAGGTAACTATAAGTCAAGACTATACTTAATATATATCCCCACACACAACTATTAAAGATACAGACACGCAATGAATAACATTTTCTGTGGAAAACACAAAGGATGTCAACACAGGGCATTGCCATGTGAAAATATTTGTGTATAAATATGTGCATGTTCAGTAAATTACATGCAAATAGTTTTATTTTTATTTGCAGTAAACTGTGACATGGTTGACAGGTACGATTCACCCATTGAGGGTTCAGTGGCACTGAACATTCTGGCAATGGCCAGAAATATCCTTTTCTTGCTACACGTATTTCATTGAGTCTGCAGGTTATAAACTGGTGCAGGAGGTTGTGACGACCCTTGTTCTTCTCATGTTGGAACACATTAAAATGTAATGGACAGCCTGTTGTATATTGTATGGCTGCGGTTAATCGTGTGTTAAAGACGTTTCCCGCCCAAACAGTTCAGTGTTTGTGTAGAATAATGGGAAACTGCCTCTAAGGGCCATTTGATTTAACCTCAAAGAATTTCAACAGCACATTTTCTCACACAGAAGTGTTTTCTCATAAACGTACGGCACGCTCTAGATTACTAGTGCAGTTTTATATTATACTTATATGTACATAAGGCAGCTTCCAGGAACCGATATTTTATTGCTGCTGCCTTTTGCTGGTTCATTGACCTCGGATCATTTGAATATTTAGACGATAGAGATGAGAAATGAAAAGGAATGCGTTTAATCTCAGATCAGAGTCATGTGAGGCATTTCCTGTGTATGCACACAGCGGGAGTCATCAGTTTAGTTTGATTTATACAACACTCGGCATGGTAAGATGCCTGTGGGAATGTTTGGATTTATTTTGATTTTTTAACAGCTCAGAATGATGCTGGTGCAGACACGAAGTCTTAAGGATCTACTTTTGACTCATTAAATGTCAGTGAAGGGCTTTGAAATTGTAGTGTATGAAATTAAGCATCCTCAAAATCAAAGATAACAACTTAGTTACATCCAAGAAATTGTAAGAAATGTTAACTTTTCTCAGTTTAAACAAATTAAATCCAGGCCAACATTTAGAGGCTGTTGTCGGGTGCCTTATGTTGTTGCTAGGACACAATGTTGTGAAGATGAGGCCTTGGACTGAGGCATGTCACGTTTTAGCATCTCCCCTGCTGTCCTAGCAACAGCTGTGTGATTTTTTTTTTATATGTTCAGACTGTTTAAAAGATAAATAAAATATGTGCAATTTTAGACGTTCACGACTGAATAATTGTAATTGTTCTGATGTGCCAGATTAGGGCCGAATGGAAACAATTTATGCTCAAACTTTTCGTTTTAATTTTGTCTGGCATTTAAGATGTAACTTATGATCAATGTGCTGCCTCCCGACTGATCCTGGGGGTAAGTAGTTTTGGCTTCCCTGGTATTTGCAGACTGAATGCAGTCATGTTCCATCTATTTTTGTGGCCGTAGTTTTCTGTAGAAAGTCATGTTTTCCATAGTTATGGAAAACTTTAGGAAATATTAGGCAATTTTATATTTGTCATTTCTGGCTCTGGAAAATTTATGGGAATAAAAGGTTTTTTTTTTTAGAATTTTGAGAATTAAAAAGGTAATATAAATTTATCGTTCAAGAGGTGTGGGGACCCAGATCTCAGCAAATGTGTGGAGTCATATCTAAATTTAACAGCGACATCAGCAAAAGACAGGGATGAAGGAAAAGAATGCATTGTCAACCTCTGGAAAATCACAGGTGTGGAAAGGCGGGGAGGTCTGGAAAAACTCTGGTCCATGGTGTCTCTTTCAAATCGTGTTCTCTCCTTTGTGAGGACAGGGAAGAATGAGTGGCATTGACTAGCAGTGGGTAATGGAGGTAAATCTGTGGAGAGCGGCGTTTCTCCCTCACCGTATTGAAACTGAACTTCCCTGTGACATAATCCAAAGCTAGATTTGGCTAACTTTCTAAGTAGCGCCTCTGTAGAGGGTCTCTGCCTCAGCGAAAAAGTCAAATGGAAATGTTTCATTAATCCACTTATCAGGCAAAAGCACGTTTGGATAATCCTGCCCTCTCAAAGTGCCTCCTGTTATGTAGGTTTTTGTGTGTGTGTGTGTTTGTGTGAGGTACAAACGAAGCAGAAACTGAGTAGAATGTCAGTATCAAGCATCTGATGTCTGCGTTTATGCAGGTGTGTACCAGAAGTGCTTTTTTTTAGACATTTGTATGGAAGTGAGTTATCACGTTATTGAGAAATGCTCCGTGGCCCTGATGCGCGCTCGCCCACAGCTGCGGCTAGAGTCCTTATACATATTATTCCTGTGCTCCGGCTTCTGCTTTAAAGGGAATTACAGCGGCGTGCAGGTCTAGTAGCTCACTTTTAATCCATGAAATATGTATTACCGAGTTTCCTGACTACACCTACCCTCACCGCATTAGACTGCTCATAGGGACTTAAGCCTGCAAAGAGCAGTTCTTGCCACACATCTCTAAAACATACATGCACAGTCACAGTATATATGTGCCACACTGCATTTCTTTGAGATGCTTCAGTAGACCTTTCTCAGGTCTTGACAAATGCTCCACCATTAGCACCTTTTTAGTCTCCGTCGTGCACTTCTGCCTGGTGCAGTCTGGGTTTCTCTTAAGCCCCCCATTGCTGTTATCTTTCCATTAGATCTTTCTTATTCAGTCTCTTGAAGAGCATTTAATCTGTCATCTGCCTCCCAAGTGGCCACTGTCTCTCCATGTTTCACTCTTTCATTTTCTCTTTCTGTATAAGCACTTTTGCTCCTCTCAGAGGGGGAGGAGGGAATTGTTGGAGTTTTGTGTTTCTTCTTCCTGCCCAATGGTGCAGAGCTGTCTGTTCCTTTCAGAGGGAGAACAAGAGAAGCAGAAGAAGAGAGGATGAAATCATTTTGCATTTTACTTGTTGATGAAACGCTAAACTCCCGTGGTAGAAAAATTAGGGTCCACAGAATTCCCCCACCTGAACTTTCACAATGAACTTTCATTTTTGGACTTTAGACTGGGTGACATTCTCATTTTGGGCAGATGGATTTGGGATGATCGGAATGAGTTCACGAAGGGGAGATGGAAGGCTTTAGTTCTTAGGCATTTTTCTTTGTAGCTTGAAACCTTTTTACCTTATGCCAAATTAATTCACTTTCTTTTGATTCACTTTTTTGTTTTGCCTTATTAAGTCTTTATATGGATGAGCAGTCTCGGATTTGAAGTACTCTTATGTTAATCATTGTAAATATTTAATACTACAGTCCTACAAGTACTTTGTTTGCACCCAAGTTTCAAAACAGGTTATAGATTTACTGGGGCAGAGCTCAGTTTTAGAAGGGCATGCTGAAATTGATCTTTTTTGAGCATATGCTTGAGTCCTGTCAGCTGCTGGGCAGGGGCCTCCAGATAGGAGGGAAGTGATTTGACACATGACTCATTTTTACGGTATTGTTACAGTTATGCAGTCATGCGTTATAGTCCTTGATTCTATAACTGGATTCAATCAGCAACTGCACACCAAACAGACCATGAGGCAGTGTGGCAGTTGGTCAGGCATAGTCTTTGTCCTTGCGTTGTTCCAATGACACTAATTAATGACAGATCTTTCCCCAATCTTGGTGTCAAGTCAGATGGGGGATCCGGCTCACCATTTTAGATTTAATCCTGTGTTTGTGTTGAACTAATGGAATGGAATTGGTCAGATCACAGTCTATTGGGGAAGAGCTTGTATCTCTAAATATCTCAACCAGGTTTCTTTATTTGCTTAAAGCTAACAAGAACACCAGAGACTGAAAGAACTGCCCCCCACAGGATGATCTGATGACCTCAGAGAGAGTTTGACACACATGGAGTCGATTTCCTCACCTGGAGGTGTTTGGTGTTCCTTAAATTTTTTCCTCTTTCAGATAATCAGTTTTTGTTATTCTGTCTTCTTTACCCCTTGCCTCTGTTACTGTTAAGTAAAATAGTTACCAGCCTCTGTTTCTCACTATGTGATAAACAGTTTCCGTGTTTGGTCTGGGTTCCTCTGGGGAGATCTATGGTCTAGCCTGACATGATTCACACTGACTCGGGGTCACCTTGAAAAGTAGCCCACAGTCATGCTTGCGCAAGCACGCACACACACAAAACCCCTGCTAGATTCCCTAACACAATTTGTTCACCCTTCAATGGAAGGCTTGTAGATCCATTGTTTTTATTTTTTTAGGTCAGTAAACTCTTTTTACAGCACGCTTTTCGCTTGATTTGCAATCCTGTACAAAGACATCAAATTCAGAGTTTGACGTGTTGTTCTTTCTTGGCGTAATCCTGTCAGGTTTAATGCGAGATCATAAAACATTGCATCAGTGCAGTTCTCTGTGTCCTCACGTGTGGTTTCAATAGTCAACTCATTTCTGTAACACGAACCTTTGACAGGCTTATAGTCTGTATGTAGGCCATGTTTCTTGGCCTTACATTGACTTTTTGAGACCATTTACTTAACAACTTTGTTTTGTGTCTTCACAGGTTAATGTCACGGTTGATTATATCAGAGCTGCCACCAGTGCTACAGAAATGGGCAGTGTCCCTGCCTTCCCAGAACGCACCTGTGCTACAGTCACCATTGGAGGAATGTGAGTGCCGGCAACCAGATACCGACTCACTATAGCTTTGTGGCTTATTCAACACCACCTTCTTACCCCACATTAGATCCTCTGTACTCAGAAAAGGAAACAGAAAAGTCAATAGAACAAAGATTTTTTTTATTAAGATTCCTTCAGAGCTCTTAATATGATTGCTGTCACGGTTGACAACCAAATGTTGCAAAAAATAAAAAGGAACAGCAAAGGAAATGAACAGATTCTTTCTGCTGAATGTGACCGCCTGTAACATTCTTTAACTCATCATTGTCCTCAGAATCAGGACGACATATGCTTCATTAGTATGTTACTCCCTCTGTGGAATCAAATGGTTTTTGATTCACTCACGAATGTGTGATTTAACATGCTGTCCCTTGTTACTGTAAGTGAGGCTGTGGCACATGGGTTTGGGGTTGTTCTGCACCCAGGGATGTGATTACCCAAGCATGCCCCAGTGCTTGGCATAGAGCATTATGTGAAACAGGTGGTCACACTGCCTGAAGGCTCAACTGATTTGCCATATCTTTCCACACTCTTCACTAATCGGGAATCAGCTCAGTTTTTACTATAACGTTCATTTAGTTTTTTAAGGGCCTAAATTGGTGCAGAGGTGTAAAAAGCAAGATGCAGCAATAGAGGGTTTACTTTTCAGTAAACATCTGATTTGGAAAAAAGTGGAACTATCGTAGGAAGCATAATGTTGCAATCTTTGCGTTTACCTAAAACACCTGCAAACTGAAAATTTGAGTTTTAACACTATTTCAACACATTCAGTTCCACCCTCTAGCCCCTGCAGGTCCCTGTTCACGTTGTGTTATTTGAATCTGAACTGCAAGTACTAGCAGCAGATATCTACCCATCTAGCAGCTACTGATGATGAGAAGCTAAAAAGATGAAAAGTGCTGTTTGCTTCCTATTTTCCCTCCAGTTTTTGGCACTTTACTACCAAAACACAAATTAAACATTTATAGGAAATGTGCAGAATGTGCAGGTGGACTCAAATGTGATTTGTGTTGCGTGTGCGAGTTAGGAAAGGCGAGTTTTAAACAAACCAGATGAACTTTGATACAGTTTTACACTGTGTTAATACAGCATACATATGGCATGTTGCAATGCAACAAAACTAGTTTGCTACTATTATAATCAAGGGAGCTGTCTACACTGCAAGTGGCCAATGAAAGAAATTTACACGTTTTACTATCGCTCATGTAGCCTCTAGCACACATTTGATTGGTCCGTGGTTAGCAAACACTCTGGTTGTTTACAGCTTAATTACTTTCAATGTAGACAGCCTGCTGTCATTATGAGATACTATCACTTTTAATTAAAGAACCAATGAAAAAATAGCCAGACCATTAAAACAAAGCTCTTATCCGTCTTTGTAGAAACATTGCAGAAGCTCTGGTCAGTAAAGGTCTTGCGACAGTGATCAGATATCGTCAGGATGATGACCAAAGATCTTCCCATTACGACGAGCTTCTAGCAGCGGAGGCAAGGTAAGCCAAACAAATGGAAATAGTCACCAATGAACAAATGTGTGCCATATTCCACACATTCAGAGAAGAACAAGTCATCTGTGAAATGGAGCCATTTTGTTCTTTGCAGTAAGTCATGGCTTGTCTGGTTAGCTCTCATTTCATGGAGGCAATATCAGTCCCAAAACTCATTCCTCAACTGCCAGCGCTAAAGCTCTTTTATTTTTTGTCTGCGAATATAATTATATAGATTTGCAGGCCTAAGGTTCCAGGGGTGCTTTATTGCATAGATTCAGATCTTGGGGTCTGTGATAGATGGATGACCCTCAAGAAATAGAGACTTGCCTCTGCTTATCTGCTGCTCTTTCTCTTCCATTGCCATTATTCACTTTTGATGCTGCTTTTTAAACACACACATGTACTTCTCTTCTCCATTCTCTCTCTCTGTTTCTCACACCATCTCTCTCCCTCTCCTGCACTCTCTCCCTCTTTCTCCTGTTCTTACTGGATATCTCTCTCGTCCTCTCTGGGTAATGCTTCCCCGCAGTGCCAGCGGAGATGGGCGGTTTGCGGGTCTCAGATTTATTTTTAGTAGAGATTGCTGGTCGTTACCCTACATCCTCTGAGAAATCAACCTCAGGACGAGCTTGCTCACTCTCTCTCTCACGCTTTAACTGAACGTGATTACACACCAGGGACACAACAGCAGCAGTTACATCTGCCTTAAAGAGGCCAAAAAGTGCCCCTCATTCCTTTCAAATCTACTGTCATTTAAAGGCCTAGATACTCGTACCAACCGCACTGTCACACCAAGCTCAGTTTTGCATACACACACCATTACATTTCCTATATTATGCGTGAGAAACCGCCGGCCTGCACTTCTCATAGTTGATGTTATAAATGATTTGTTTCCTCTTTTGTGAGGGGTGGATGAATGGACTGGTCTGTTTACTGGGCCAGGGATGGTTTTATGGTCTGGGGCCTATTCTGTCTGTCAGTTCTTTGGTGGCCCTGAATGTGTCAGACTCTAACTGATCATTTGAATCATTTCAGGGCGATTAAGAATGGCAAAGGACTTCACAGCAAGAAAGAGGTGCCCATTCACAGGGTTGCTGACATTTCAGGGGTAAGTGTGTGTTGTGAAGACTGGTTCATTTATATGAATAGTTTAAAAGAACTGGTTCATGGACATGGATCACATGTTGGCATTTTGATTTTGAGGTTTAAATTAGAGGGGCTATTTGAAATATCTTGTGAATGGGTGAGAAAGTTGATGAGTGGCACAGCTGTAATGGCCAAATAAAAAGTCTTAAAATCATTGTGGAATGTGTGATTTTTTTTTTATATTGTATTCCTAAGCTTGACTTAGGAAAGTGTATTTTGGAAAGCTTCCATATTCCAGAATTATTTTCTGAATCCCTGCCTTTAAACCCTTATATAACAGCTGATTTATTGCTGTATTGTACAGCCCAACCCATTAATTTAATAAACACTCGTCTGAAAATAGTTCCTAAAGTTGTTTTCATGGGTCCTGTTTGGTCCATGCCAAACGAGCGTTAAATTTTACTCCGCCTTGTAAACAGCGAGGCGTTGGCAGGCTCGTTATGCAGTGCTCAAAAATGTTGACTTCCTGTTTGCCCCTCTTCGACTTTTATCTCCTTCCTCTCTTTCTCTCGTCTCTGCATTTATGAATGAACTCCTCAAGTTTTAATGAAGTGTATGGCAGCCGTCTCAGAACAGTTGCAGGATGTAATTTACACCCCGGCTCATGTAGGAGGCTTTTATCACGAGAGAAAAGAGTGTCACTCTCAAACAGTAACACACTCATTTCTCATCCAGAAACAAGATCCCCCTTGTTAAATGACTGACAGTCAGAATGATGTCGTTCGTTTGGGACAGTGTTGTTGGTCTGAAGGGATCATTTATCTTTGCATGTGTTTGTTTCTTTTCTGTTCTTTCCTTTTCATTTTGTTTTTCCTCTGTATGCGTGGGTCATGGTTATAATCCCAGCTGCAGTGGGCGGCACTGGCGAGCTGAGTCACAGGATGTATTTAAATTAAAAACTGGAGTTTTTCTGTACATATAAGACCCTCACCTGTCAAAAGCTCAGAAATGCCCCCTCTCAGTATTTCAGTTATACTCTTGCTCCGGGCACTCTTGAAATAGACCTGTCCTTCTCCCAGAATTGCTTATGGTGTAACAGACTGTTATAGTCTGGTCCAAATTATTTGAAATACAAATCATGATAGCAGAGTCAGTTGGTACAGATCCAGCTCCAACCTATTTAAATATTTACCTAAAGGAGTGTCAATAAATGCTGCAGATCCATTTATTTATGTGTGGATAATGTGTTGTGAGGAAAAATTAAATGGTTTTTGAAAGTGATGTTCTGATGACCAGCGAAAGAGTCAGAGGCAAGTCAAGAATTTCTCTGTACCACGTCTTGATTTTAAAGTGACGCCCTCTAAAACAAATCTTACCCGTTTCAAGCTCTCCATCAGAAATTTCTCTAAAAGTTTCTCTACACAGAATCAAAGCTGCACTCTTATAAATAACGGTTCCTAAAATAACTTTTTGTAAAACAGAAAGGCTCTATGGATGTTAAAAGTTCTTTATGGAACCATATAGCCAAAAATCATTCTTTGTAAAGACCACCCACTGGCCCAAAAGAAATAATTAAAATGGTCAGCACATAAAAATAACAAATAACACAGCTCAAGTCATACCTGGCAATAGAGACAGCAATGCTGTATGAAGTTCTGATTACAGATGCTTTCCTGAGGCTTTTGTCAATGTACCTTAAATACCCAAACGAGGTAGTCATAAATGTTCTAGTCTGTTTTGAGTTTGGTTTGATCAGGTTTATAAAGAAGCCCCGGTTGGATATTCAGCACTATCTTACAATCACAAAAGTTAGACCTTTTTACCAATTGCAGCTGCCGTAAACTTCTACAGCATCGTGAAGCACCTTTTCTTAGGACTATACATCAAAGCCACATTAAACTTTACCAAATTTAAGTTTCCTCCCAGCAGTGCAGAATAAGCATTTTTACCATTTATCAAGAATGGAAATGTACAATTTAAATGTATCTTCATATGTTCATGTGTTGTAGTGGTATGTAAGTGTCACTGCAACATATATCAATTGTTGATGGTTCTGCCTTTCTCCTCTCACTTTCCTCTCTCCTTTTTTACAGGAGACACAGAAAGCCAAACAGTTCCTGCCGTTCCTGCAGAGAGCGGGCCGCTCGGAGGCCGTGGTGGAGTATGTGTTCAGTGGCTCCAGACTCAAGCTCTACATGCCCAAAGAGACGTGTCTCATCACCTTCTTGCTCGCTGGTAAGTGTCCGTCTGCTTTGGCCTGTCGACCACACCACCATCTGTGACCGCATAACGACCTCAATGTGGCAGCTCACTGCTGTTGCTCCACCCAATTTGTTCAGTTCTCCAATGCCGATCTGAACAGGCTTAATTCAATACCTCATGCAGCCTATAAACTGCGTCTGCATGTTTCTGTGCCTGGAGCTGCATAGGGACTTGTTTTTCTGCCTCCTCAAGATGTTCTGCTAGTGGAATTTTTGGATTCAATAGCTTCTGTCCTTACCCTTTGACCTGCGGAGGCTGGTGTTTTCTTAAAAACTGATTCTCTTGCGGGCGGTTTTTCGATGTGTCTGACCTCCCCGAGGCAACATGGCGATCTGAAGGGCTCAATCTGAAGAAGGTGAAGTGTCGTAGACTCTAGCTGTGAGGTCCTGGTCCTCGGCATCTGTTCATTTCCGCAAAAATTCTCGCCCTGTATGTGTAAGCTGTGTGTGGACATACATGCATGTGTGTGTGTGTGTGTGTGTGAGTATATGGGCCGATAAAGATGTCGCTTCACATCGGGGAAGAAGGTGGAGCATATGTGACCTTCGGCTCTTAATCAGCATTCTGCATGTAGCCAATCCCAGTCCTCTGTAGCACATCTCGGCATAAATGTGCTTGGATTTTGGGGCCAAATTCAACCCCTAGGCATATTGGTATCAGGTAAATGCTGTCTTAATTTAGAGTTCCATTTAGAGTTCCAGACATGTAATACTTAACATTATACTTTTATAATATGTTTTTGTTTAGGGTAGGGTTGTATATATTATAATTTAGGACATCACAGTATTACATTTTAAACAGCATGACATTTATGATGGTTTGCAGTGATTAGGCATGCTAGCTTAGCAGGCTAAATGGTTATCTTGCCAGACTAAATATGAAAGGCTGTTCCATTTTCACTATTTCTAGCTACTGTAATGTAGTTTTAAAGACATTTTTTAGAGTTTTTATTTAATGGTTAAGATTACTTGGTTCAATAAGCCAACATTATTTCTAAATGTGTCAGATGGACTAACCAAAATAGTTTTCTACTATTAAAATCTCCTAAGGGGCCCATGCCAGATTTGAATTTTTAATGTTCTCTATGTAGAATGCAAAACTGTTGGGTCAAGCTTCATTACTACGTAATGTCTTTATTAGCATGTCTCTTTTCCATGTTCAATTAATTTTTGCCTGATGTTTGGTTAAGACGTCTGAAAGCCTGGACATCAGTGCCGTTGTTGCAAAGCAGAGACACAAAGCAGAATCCCGCAGTAGGTTTTTCGATGGGGTAGGATGGATCGCTAGATACAGCTAATATTTTTTGCTACGCTGGAAAAATCTGAAAAGATAGGACAAATCGTCACCCTCCCAACCTCCATGTCACTCACAAAGTTCCAGTAAGTGTCTTGTTTGTGTTACTTTTGAGGAGCTTATTTTTGTGTCCCCATTAGATCTACTTATTCACCCCAAAAACAGAGAGAGACACCTATCTATTTCTGCATCTCCTCATCCCTCTATTTGTTCCTACTTTTCCCAGTGGAGAACAAACACCCTCCACCCCCAGCGTGCTCAATTGTGCATATCTTCATTGGAGATATTTCAATTAATTTGGTAATTTGTTTCTGAGTATCTTTGTTTTTCCTTCCTCCATTTGTTTGTTTTGTAATTATTTTATTTGCTTGCTTTCTGTGAGGGATTTTTCACAGCAAACCTTTCCTTATCACACTGCTTTTTATTTTCTGTATCACAGTATCAGTGTCCTGTCCAATCTGTGTTTTTGGGTGACTTTGCATTTTCTGCCTGCTTTCTTATTTTTTTCTCTCTCTTCTTTCTTTGTCTTTTTGTCTGTTTTCCTTTCTTTCAGTTTGTCTTCTTTTCTCTTGCTGTCCCATTTGTGATTTGATCACTTGTGCCGAGTTGATTTATGGGTCACTGTGTCTTTTAGGATTTGAAAAATCAAAACACATACAGCTGATGATTTTTGTGATAAGTATAATAAATATGATCCCCATTTTTTCCCCAACCTCGGGTGCTCGGATCTGCTGTCTTTTGCCAGAGCTCCTTATCATTTTCAGTGATGTTTTAGGATTTGTAGAATACATATTTCTGTCAGAAACAAAAACAGTCACAGCACTGCTGGCAGTAAACACCCTACTGTGCGTATAAAAAAGGCTTCAGGCAGTTCAAGAGGTTATTGACTATATAACACACAGTGCTGTGCATTGTAAACTAAAGTCTGTAGACCGCAAGGTGTGTGTTTGGAGACCTGCAGCCCTTCCTACACACTCAGTATTCTTTTATGGAATATGTCCAGATCCCAAGTCTGAGTGTGAATTTCTGTTATTCACAGATATTAGGGATGCTTCTTTAGTGTGGAGTGATGGAATGGAGGGTTTATCTAGTGTGTGTGTATCAGACCCAGTCATATTCTTTATGCTATGTGTGTAGGTTTACTCAAGTTAGCTAAGTCTGACCAAGCCTCGAGGGTTCTTGAAACAAAGATAACATTATTACAGTTTTTTTAATCAAGACATGCAAAAAGTTCCAGTTCCTACTTTAAGTAGCCTAGTTTTGTTTTCTGTTTTACTGATGCTGTTGTTGGATATCTGCAAGTACTGTAATTTGTCTTTGTTGTATTGCTTGTCATTTTTTTTAGTGTCTTGAAGTAATAATAATTTACTTGGTTAAGAAATACTTAAAGGCTACATGACATTGTTTTATTTTGTGAATTGTTTTTGAATGAATTTCTTTTCTTCAATAATTGATGAACCCCCAATGCGATTATAATTAGCTGTATATAAAAATAATAGAAGTCTATTGTATGACAGGTTTTATTTAGATATTTAGGGAACTGTTTGTGTGTTATCACAACATCCCAATTCTGACATCTCAGTTGCGTGTGTCTCAGACAGGAAATTGCATGAATGAGCTCAGTGCTAAATTCGACCACAGAACGCAGATGTCCAATCAGCTGAGATCTCTGCGTTGAGTGGTCGAAAGGTCAGACAATGCCAAAGCCCTGACGAAAAAGAGAGAGAGAAACAGGCGTGCTTCCTGTCACTCAACCTTCCATTACTGCGCTCGGCTTCCTATTAGTGTTGCTATGGTGAAAGACTCTCCACCCACAGGCGCGCCAACAAAGGTTACCACATTAAAAGGACAGAATTGCTTCATTGCTCGCTTGTTCTTTCTTTATCTTCTGCTTTTTTTCTGTTTAAATGCATGTTTTGCTACAGGGCCGGCTGTATGTTGAAGATGTTCAGCAGTTGTCCAAGCAGATCTGATGGACTTCTGAAGATAGTTGAGTTTTAACCTTGCTTGTTAAACACAAGCAGGGAGTTAATTATCGTAATGTGCCACAGACATTTCGCACTTATTCAAACTGAAACAGAACTTCACCCCACCTAGCTTAAAGGCGTTGTCATGCGAAATATAAAATGTTCCTTGATCTTTTACAGTTCATTGTTCTATTAAAACGTACTGTTCCTACTCCAGAAAGACCAATTGTACAGCTAGTTTTAAAACCCTTGGATTTCTGATGTTAGAAACTGAAGCATTGTTTTCTGAACAACAACTGGAGCTTAATGGTCCCATCATGGTGAGGTAATAACAAGTAGGAAAGATACTACTATTGCCAATTATTACTTGTACCTAGTCCCTTGTTGTCAGTGTAATCTGTGTCTTATGTGGCACCACGGTCCTGGAGGAACGTTGTTTCGTTTCACTGTGTAGTATTGCACCTGCTATATATGGTTGTCTGACAAATAATAAACTTCTGACATTTAAACAAGAGATAAAATTAATATTAAGAGTATTGCCTGCCGTTCTGCAAATCACACCGGACGATGGCTGAAGTTTAGTTTTAACAGTGTCAGATTTTTGTGAACCTGTCACAATGTCAAATAGGTTTTACGGGAAATCAGCTATGTTAGACGTAATGAAAAACCCACAGCCAGTGTGTAAGTGCAGCAAAGAAAGAGCTTATTTCACTCGTTAGGAGGGCAATTATGTAGAAGTCTTAAATGCACAGTAGCAAAATAAAGAGAGGTAGAAAGGAGCACTAAATTGACTTTTCGGGTGCAAGAAACCCTAACATCACAAGTGGACTTTAGGAAAGGAATGCTACAAAGGAGTATATTTTTCCAGTTGTTAAAGGGTGGGTAAGTGGCAATCTGGTTTTGTTCAAGTGCAGCCTTAAAGAAAAATGTTTAGTTTTATCTCTTGAAATGAAGTGGACTCATTTTCAGACCCATAGTGCCCTAACTCTGAGTGCAGTTAGAATAAAGAGACTCCTGTTCAATCTAGGGTTGTTAATCTCCTTTCTAAAGTAAGGGCCAATTGGCGTCCTTAAACTCACTGGATTGCAGCCTAGAAGTCAACCTTTTGACTAAAGAGTTTTGTTTATATTTATAAATAGTAATATCATATTGTTGATAGTGCATAGAGGAAAATATTCCTGAATATATTAGTGTTTCTAGTTTAACGCACTAGTTCCTAGGAATCAGTCTTTCTATTGATTTCAGTTTTTATAGATTTAATTCCTAAATTACTTCTAAAATTAAAGTATAAATGTCGAGTAGCTTCTTGTGCCTGTGAATACAAGAGTCTGTGAATGAATAATTTTCAAAAGCTTTCTAACTCTTTTCAAGGATATTAGGCATTTCGAGATGTTTTCTTAAGTAACCCTTAAAACATTATGCATGACTCAGAAGTTCATAATATCCTTGAAAACTGTTTGAAAAATTGTGACCATTTTGACCTGACATCTTTTCATGAAAATATTAAAATATGATGGTAGAAAAATGCAATGAAGGATGCATATCTTGTCATAAGTTTGGTTACAGGAGAAATTTAAAAATAAATTGCCACTGAGACTTGTTCAAAAACAATTATTAAATACACTTACACAAGTCAGACATTTTTTTACTTTTTCCCAGTACAGTATATTAAATTCTTGTTTCATGATCTCAATTTAATCGAATCCTTAATAGACCGAGATAAAATAAGGAGTCATGTCATTGACCCATAATTACATTTTTACGACTTCAGCAGTTGGAATTGTTCAGCATATTGAAACCTTTAGCTGCATTTTTTGGGGGGGATGTGTGTACTGCCAGCTGCTCATCTCTGTATCCAGAGGTACCCTCCATTTCTCTCTCCTAATCCTCCTGAGCAACGTTCAAAAGAAAAGTTCACTTGTTTGATTTTAGAACAGAGTCCTGCTCACCTCAGCAGGGTCTTTCCTTCCTGCCTCACTATAAAGGGAGTAAGAAAGGAAAGACAGCAGTCTTTCCAAGAAAAGGAAGGGGAAGCACACATCAAACAGTTGTTTCGGTGAAGTTGTATGTTAGACAGGGCAGCAGCAAGGAGGATCTTCCTGCTTCAGGGTGTTTCTGGAGCTGATGTAACTTTCAAAAGCTTCCAGGAATGTATTCCGACTTTAGGTGCTCTGGAGGAGGACAGCCCTCGGTCATTTGTGTGTACTTGTAAATATATATATACAATATATATACATTCCTGAGGTTTGTAGTTTAAGAATTTGGCTTGCTGTTTGATGTTGGTTTCTCACATCAGAGCTGTACCCTAGAGATTAGTGCCCATGCTCTGGTACATTAAGCCATGGTGCCCATTCCAGAAATATGAGTTTGAATCCAGCTTGCAACATTCCGTCAATGTTTAATTCACTTTACCTATAATTTTCTGCATCGCTCCAGTGTTTCCTGACCTCTCTCTGGTGTCTAGTATTAAAAATCATTATAATAATACTCATGTGATGTGATAGTACTCATTTTGCTCAAATGCACACACAAGCTGTGGTGTGAAGGACACGGTTTTGTTTGTAGTAACGCTTCATGTCACACTGCCGGAATTGCAGAACTGTGCTAAATAGCAGCACATTGTCATCGCAAAACACAAAACACAAGTACAGATAAATCATCTACAATAATATAATGTTGCACATTTAGTATGGTAGAATGCTGCACATCAATAAATACATATACAAATATATATATGTGTAATTTACATTTAGGCATTTGGCAGATGGTTTTATCCAAAGCGACTTACATTGCATTATACTTCACATTGATCATTATACATTAGTTATGTGCAATCCCTGGGATCGAACCCATGACCTTGGCGTTGTTAACGCCATGCTCTAACCACTGAGCTACAGGAAAGCGTCGAGAAGAGACGCTATGGCCCGTACGGGGATCGAACCCGCGACCTTGGCGTTATTAGCACCACGCTCTAACCAACTGAGCTAACCGGCCGACTGCTCTTTTTTCAGTCATTCTATTTGTTTTTATTTTATATTATATATATTTTAACAGGCATTTTTGAAAAAAATACTTGTGGGTTGGTTTGAAAATGGACAGTATTGTGTGTGCATGCATGTCAGCTTGCTGGGATGCATCTTAGTCTTAGTGTGTCATTCGCAAACCAAATGCTGCAGCTTACAGTGTCTGACTGTACACTGAAAAAAGAGCAGCCCTGCAGTGCTGCTTAGAGCAAGAGATTGATTGGTGTGTGTGTGTGTGTGTGTAAGCTTCCAGACTGAACATCTTAGAATAATTCAGCTTGTCAGTAGTGAAGTTGTTTTCATGAAAACTAGATCATTTAGAACCTTCTTTCCTTCCTTTGGTGTGTTGTGTGTTCCATCACAACCAAAAGCTGCTTCAAGTATTTCATGAACAAATGGGCAAATGCACAGTGTTATGTTTCTCCCTCTTTCTGCCTATCTCTCTCTCCTTCTCTTTCCTCTCTTTCTTTTTCTCTCTCTTTCTCTCTCTCTGTCTTTGTCTCTCTCTCTCTCTCTCTCTCTCTCTCTCTCTCTCTGTCTTTGTCTCTCTCTTGTGGGTGAGTGTGATAAATTGGTTTTTCGAAGTCTATGTGTTCGGTTATGTAAGTGCAGATATTTCCAATTGACAGGGTCTTTCACACTGAGTTCTCAGATGCAAACAATTTTCACTCAAAGCTCAAGCGCTGTCACATTGTTGTGTGATGATGGCGAATGGATTGACAGTAGTGTCATGATGGAGATGGGCCCTGTCATATAAGAGCCACAGTGACGCAGCCCATTGCTCTGTACATCGCATTACAGTACAGCATATAGTCTTCTTTTTTTAAAGAGAAAATGTCTTGTTGTGAGTGCAGCACTGTGTTGGCGATTCTCCTGAGGAAAAGTATTATTTTTTTGTTTATTTCTAAGGTGCAGGAGATGGTTGAAGGTCTCAGAGTGTTTTAACTCTGTGTGCTGAGTTTTCTGGGGTTTCTTTGTCTTTAGTGCCCCTGTGTTTAAGGTCTGGCCTTGGCCGTCCTCAGCCGTGTATCCTTTTGTAGATGGAAGGAGCTCATCACTTCCCTGATTCCTTAAACAGAAAAGGAGCATATGTGGAGAAGCTAGGAGCATTTAAATGTAGATGCCTGTTGTCCAGGAAGAGAGTGAGCGTTTTCTTGAATGAGATTGTTGCATGAAACCCCTCAACCTTAAAGTAAGCGATTGAAGATTTTGTGCTATCACTTATTTGTCATGGAAGAGCATCAGAAGTGTCATTCTCATTTAAAGTGATTTTTTTTTGTAGGCCTTTTTATTGACTTCAGAGGGACATGGGGTCTTTTGGTTGTTTGGTTGTCAAGCTATGCATAAATTAGTTTATTTTTAAATGTTGCTTTAAATTTAACTCTCCAATAAAGACCTTATGTAATTTAATATATTAGAATTATAATTTCTAATTTAAACGGTGTGCATTGCGCAAAGCAGTGCTTAAATAAACCTTTTTCACTGAACTTCAGCTTTAGGGTCATTTGTCCAAAACCTGTACCAGATGATAAGCTTTTGAACTGTTATTGCTGGTTTCCACAATTAGCTGTAGAGGGACTGTCAGTGCCGAAAACTCCTGTCATGAATTGTACATTCTAAAAAATTGCTTGCAATTTTGGTTGCCATCATATCACATTGCTCTTGGTGCGCGTTGGTCCTAACTCCCCTTCTGCGGACACGGACAGACGGCTGCCTGCTAACGTCAGACGGCCTTTATTATAAGTTTACTTGAGGATAATTAGACACAGTGTTTCTGTTTTTAAGTTTTCTCTTTTAAAATCTCTTCATATTCTGCTCTCAATGGGATCAGCATCTTCTGTAACAAAATGTTCCGGGTGTTCTGCGCAGTTTTTTGTGTGCGTGCCTATGTGTTAGATACAGGGAAGAAGTTACGGTGTAATTTTATGTTTTACTGTATATTAGATCAGGAGAGATTGTCAGAAAATATCACCCTGACAAAACAGTCATAACCTCAGGCCTGTATATTTGAGAGACAGCCCGAAAAAGGCTTTAATCTCAGAAAGTGGCTGTCTGTTCCTGCATAAAACATGGAGCTGTCAGAAAATGATGTTGGTTGCACATACTCCTGCGCTGTGGCTTCATGCTAGCCCTGCCAGCAGCGCGTGGAGATTGCAACGACAAGGTTGTGAGTTTAATTCCCAGGGATCACACAGTGCATTCAACGTACTTTTTTAACAGTTTGTAAGTTGCTTTGCACACAGTGCATACAAGGTACTTTTTTAACAGTTTGTAAGTTGCTTTGCATGAAAGCATCTAATGAATTCATTCTATTAAGCTGCAGCAGCTACCGCTGTTGTTTTAGTGACATACAGACAACATATGAGTTCAAAGCAGGTTTGTTGTTTCTAAATGCATTCGATATTAAAGCTACTACCAAATAGCTGACTTCTTAATCTTTCCACGACTGAAAGTGGGCACTTGTACTCGGTGATATTGAAATAGCCTGAAGTGTTGAATGGATAAACACATACTTGCAGAAATGGTGATTGGTAGCTTGTAGAGCTGTCACCATGCCCAAATTTTAGTCGATACCAATTGCAGTGCAATTTCACAGCTCTCAATGCCAATTTCAATGCCACAGCAAAAACTAATATGCTTTTGAACACAATCCTTTATTTGAAAAGCTAAATAGAAATATCAGCAAATGGCATGCATAAAACAATGGCATGTTTCCTTTGTGTACTTTTTAATTCCAGTAAACATTACTTAAAAAGTTCTCACAGTTATGAAAAGAAAGGTAAATAAGGTAAACAGTCACTAATTAAAATAAATAAATTTAATTTAAAAATTAATAGTTTCTCCCTTTTTAATATAATAAATGAACTAGCCAATAGAAGGTTAATTAGGCTGCATTTATATTCAAACGAGTTTATATTTATCTTATTCTAATTAAAAAAATGCACACATGCTTCTCAGAGCAGGTGTACAAATATGCAAGTACTGAACTGAATCCATGCACCTGTTTCCAAACAAAGACTGTTATCAGTTACATTTTAGTATTGAGGTGATCCTGAAGGACTGTTGGCATCTTCTAGTAGCTTTTATACAAACCTAATCTCCTTTTCTTTCGTATTTAATGTTTCCTGCGCAACAACTATTGAGAAGCAGAGGGAAGTGTGTGAGCGAGTGAGGACATTCATACCCTCTGCAGGAGCTCTGCTGCAGTCACTGAATGTTTCAGCATCTGTAAATTTGGCTGAGGAGCACTGAGACTGTTTGTGATCCTCTGCTTGTCTAGATACACACACACACACACACACACACACACACACACACACACACACACACACACACACACACACACACACACACACACACACACACACAGTCCTTCTCTTGCTGATGCTCTGAACTGCATTGGAGTAACAGGAGTGTCCTATCTGAAGGCAGATCTGTGCTTTAGTGGTAATGCACCATTCTTTAGGTTTAGCTTCTATGTTACATATGGCTATATGGCTTGGTCATTGTCCATAAACCGGTTTTTACATGACTGTTTTTTTATCCTACATTCCCTTTTAAATTAAATATGCATATGATTTGCAGCTTTCTGTTTTGCTTCTTGTTAATGCTGTATACTACTATAATTGGCTGAAGATGTATATGTACTTATTTTTTTGAGTGTATATGATTTAAATGAAATAATTGTGGTTGTTCTATAAAATTATTTGCTATAAATGAAAGGTAAGTTGATTGCTTGTTTCTTTATTCATTGTTAAATATCTGATCTAGGATAAGATTTCTCAGTTTGTTCTGTTCATAGTTACAAGCAGCCATATAGGCACAAACTGAACCTATTACAGGCCTACGCCTAGCCACAAATGACAGTTTTTGTGTTTATGTAGCTAAGGATTCGTCAGATGTTTTTCTGAAACAGTAGTCTACGTGCATTTGACATTTTTGAATCGGCAAGGTTGGTCATTGTTTGATCCTTGTGTTGTTGTAACTGAGGAAGTCAGGGTTGTATTTTGCTCAGCATGCTGTATTGAAAACCTGCGGTCTGCAGTTAAATGTTGTTTTTGAAGGGCGCGGAGGGAAGCGATAACTGTTAGCTATCCATACGCCCATTCAAGAGCAAATCATTCATACATGCGGCTCCATTCATTGAAAACTGAGAGGAAAGGAAAAAACTAATAATCAGAGACATTTTTATCATAACCTTGGAACTTCTTACAGATGGGATTTCAGATATTTTTCTGTATAAAGCTGCAATTTTATGTGTTTTTTGTTATGAGCGACTATATCAGATGCTGTGTAGATATATAGTACGAAGCATCAGTATATAAACATTACAAGTCCTTTAACAAAGAGGTCAAGGCCTGATAGGCTCCTGGAGGCTTACTGAAGTCAGACAGAGACGTCAGTTTGTCATTTTCAAGATGGCCGTGTCCTTATAGTACCAAAATTAAGTTCTGCTCACTTCATTTGCGATTCATGCTCACTTCACTTGCGATTCATGCAATTTGTCTGTGTGCTTCTCAGCCAGTTTACAGATAACTAACTTTAAAAATACCTGTTATTTTCAGAAATAGTTTTCTGTCTTTGAGTAGGCTGGACGCCCGGAGCAATTTAAATGCTAATTTTGGGACTTTTTACTGACAATTACCAAATAATTGAGTTGTTTCTTTTTATTCTCTTACTGTGAGCTGGATAATGCCAATTGGTTACTTGTGTTTGTGGGCAAGAGAAAGAATTACTATTATCATGATAAAAGTGATGGCGCTTTTTTTGTTTGCATTTGGTTGCATATATATTTTTATGCATGTTTTTGTTGTGGTGCATTCAGTGTGGAATTATGTTATCAATAATACAGTTTTGTGCATGGACATTTTTAAGTAAATCAATCAGAGTCATTGAATCAGGGTTTAAAACAGATTTGTTGAAATTTGTTGTGAAGATGAAAATTAAAGATGAAAATCTCTTTTTCAATCTACAGTTAAGGTACTGAAGTTTAATTCAGAAACACTTAAAATATTGTAATACATATATAAAATATCTTGCAATCTCGTATACCTTTAAGCATAAAACTACTTTCTCTGTCATTAGGAAGTTTAAAACAAAAGCACAATACAATCATCGTGGTATTCACAATGGCAGTTTATCATATGTAATTAAAATATATTACACAGCATAACTTGCCCTCGCTCTGTGTTTGTTTGTGCAGGTATCGAGTGTCCCCGAGGATCTCGGAACATGCCAGGCGGCATGCAGGTGGCAGAGCCTTACAGCGAAGAAGCCACACTGTTCACCAAAGAGCTGGTTCTTCAGAGAGAAGTAAGGTGCCCTTTTTTGTTGCTTTACTCTTTACAGGCACTGTTTTTAGAGTTTCCATTCCTAGTCTGTTTTTTCCCATTTCTAGCTGACATGACAGAAGCTGCAGTGTTTGTCTAGGTGGTCATTTTGTCACAACTATCTGTCTGTTCTCCTTACTGCGGTCTTGATTTTACCAAGTCTCTCAGATACACCTTAGATAACAAACTTTCTTCACAGAAGACGCAGAGTATGATTTTTTTTTCCTGAGTTAAACTAATGGCAATATGGTTCAGTTACAGTATGAATAATGGGTGCTAATATTGTGTCCGAATTGAGGAACTTCCGATATGCACACCAGCGCACTATTCTTACCTTTTCCTCAGGGTGCTCGACACCATGCAAGTGCCTTTTTTATTAGTGAGCCATGATTGAGGTTGCCGGTGCAGTTGGGCCTAATGAGAGGAGCTTTTTTAAGAGCCTAACTTTAACCCGCACTTTACAGAGAATGGACACAGGAACAAGCTGCTGATAATTAGAAAAGAGGCAAAGAGCAAGAAAAATACAAAGATGGAGACCTAATGACCCCCTGCGCCCACGGTGAAACAGAAAGTGTGGCCGGTTATTAAATGGAAGCTCTTGAGTAGAGAGTGGGCAGTGATATACTCAAAGTGAAGGGTGAGGTGTGTGGACACATGTCAATGTGTAAGTCCACTTTCATGCAACCATTTGACCCACAGTCATACCTTTGTGATGCCTTAAGGCCTGGTCATGGAGAACCTGTGAAAGTCAGGGATTTTCAACAAACCTACAATAGAAAAGCCTTCAGAAATAAAAATTTTAGTGTATATTTTATTTTGTAGTTATGCTGAGCTTTAAAATGTATTCTTGGTCAGTAAAAGTATATTATTACAGTCATACAGTCTTTGCCTGCTTACATCATAAAAATGTATTGGTCAAAAAGTGACACATTATAAAAATACAACTATAAAATATACAAAACTAAATAAAAAATAAATTATATTGAATATGTAATATTCACATATTCAAATATTTATTATTTAATAACATTTTGTCTTTGAAGTTTCTGTACAAACAATGAACTAATCAACCTAGTCTCCAAATAACGAAAAAAAATAGCACAAAAGATTTTATAGAGCATCACTGATGAGAGAATCTTGGTCTCTGTTCTTGATTCTTTTTGATTTCTTAACCTGATCTCTATGTAGTCATCACTGAGCCATGACAGGGCGTTTTGTTTGTGTTCCCTACTTTCACATGCATCCTAAAATCTTTTTTCCACCCTCAAAATCTGTCTGTAATCTGTCATGATCTACAGCATGTAATTAAACTGGCGCTCAGGACAGCATGTTCCTTCGCACATGCTCTCTGCTTTTGAGGTTTTTGTTGAGTGAAATTCAAATGTAGACTTTGAATTTCCTAAAGCACATGTGAAGCTGCTACAGAAGGAGTCAGAGCTCCTGTGACTGTGTGGTTCGATATGGTTTAGTGTGTGTGTGTGTGTGTGTGTGTGTAAAACAGAGAAAATAAAAGCATTGTTGTTTCTGAGATAAAGGTGTGCCATCTGACCTGAGCTCAACAGGACCTGACAAAGTTTAAGTCTGTCTGGTTTCAAGTCGAGCTGTCATGTGTAACTTTTGGGTTTGTAATAATGTCATGATAAGACCATTAACCCTGAAAGTCTTAAACTGTTGTATGGCACGTTTGCAAAAGCAAGGCAAGACGGAGAATACACACAGTTTAGACATCCATACAGAGATGTTTTCTGTAAAAATAGTTTGAACTGGAGATATAATAGATTATGCCTTTTCCTCTGTGCCTTCTTTGTCTCATTTGTTGTCTCGGTGAAGGAGGGGAAATATGTGCGTGCTCATGCAGAAAAGTGAGGGTAGAGGGGTTTGCATGCGGCACATGCAGAAATCCATGCATGGCTGCTTAGAGCAAGAGAAAGAGAGAGATATGACTCATCCTCATGCGTGTCACCCCAGCTGCTCTTATCGATCTCCCAAACTCAACAAATGACCTTTTTGTTCAAAACCCCTTCGTCTTATGCACACACACACACACAC
>JAZGTJ010001844.1:5495-49142 GCA_036877575.1 Botia almorhae
TGTGTGTGTGTGCGTGTGGAAAAGGCTGGCTTGAAGATGATTAGATCAGTCGATTCGTTTCCCTGACAAACACACACTGACGGAATACAAACAGGTTTGTGTCTGTCAGTGAATAAATCATCAGTGCTATTCAACACACACACACACACACACACACACACACACACACAACCACTGGGATTAAGAGATGGCAGAAATACTTAAACACAACTGACAGGGGGGAAATGACTTTGACCCTGACAAAACAAACACACACAAATCTGAAACATGAACATGATCACACAGACAAACACACATACACAAACACAGGTACAAAATGTCTTCAATAAACACACACTTGCTTGCGGCGCATGACTTGTATGACAATCATTTGAAAAGATGAATGTTCAAAGCTAGACAAGCTTACAGGCTCTGACATGCTTCTGCTTTTGAAATGTATCTGCTTGAGAAACAACATGCGCGACAATGCGAACCATAATTGCCTACCAGCCTCAAAGGAACATTTCCCTGCGTCTCAAATCTGAAGAGCTGTTCTTATTAGTTACCTATTTTGTTTATGTATTGCACACTCAATTAAAGTTTAATTAACTTGCCGAAACATCATTTATTGCCTTACCTTCCTGCCCCAGCCCCCACTAAATTCTGTTTGTGCCTAAACGTTGACTTCATCCTCCAGCCGGTGAAGTTAGCAGAGCTGGAGCGAGGGACTGGACACATGGGGCGAGCGAGAGAAAGAGTTAGTGCTCAGCAGTCTCCTGGTCCAATCAATACACAATGTTTATTCAATCAGAATCCCTGTTCCTCCATTCAGGTCATACATTAGTCCAGCATCAGTAGCAAAAATAGACACGCTACCCGTCTCTGTATCACATGATTCCCCTATTTCACTTGAGCACACACACATGTACCTATCTGTTTAAATGGGGACGTTTCATAGACTTCTGTTGTTTTTATACACAGCTGATTATAAACACTATAACTTAACCCTACACACACTCTAATCCTAACAGAAAACTTTGTGCATTTTTATAATTAAAAAAAAACTGTACTATATTACTATATTTAAAAAATATATTTACCTATATTTTTATAACAAACAAGAAAGTCTCCAAAAGGAGGTTTTGCTGACTTTTGGGTACACATTTGTCCCCAATATATGGTTAAGTAAACCCACACATATACCAAAGTTAAACATTTTTTAAGGCTCGGGGGCAAAAATGCCACTAAACATGACAAAAAATGCCCCAGGTATTTAAAACATTAAGGCCAAAAAAGACCCTCCGTTTCTTCATCTGTTTTCTAACATTGAATATTTTATAATATTTTTATTTGTGGTCTGTCTACAGAATTCAAACCCCTGCAGACATAACAGTGACCTGCAGCTGTCGGATATTTGTATTCACTCCCTCACAGGTGAGCAGCGTTGAATGTTTTATAGGTAACAGCCAAAATTGTTGAACTTGAGAATGGATAGCAAAACGATCACTCAGAAAGGCAAGAAAACCCCCCCGGAAAATGAATTTCAGTGGGAAAACTGCCTCTGAATTAAAGAGAAACATTTCATTTCTGACACACACACACACACACACACACACACACACACAGAATGGCGTGTGGTAAATAATAAATGTTGTTTCTGAAACTCTTCAGTCTTCAGTTTTGCTTCTCAGGTGACATAAAGTGAGTCTAATGTCACAAAACAAAGATTTAATCCCTGAATTAAAGTTTAATCTGTTCTCTCACTGGCAGTTTACCTTCCATCTTAAGAGAGAGAGATGAAAGTGTAATGACAGATTTCTCTGTACATTGAACTATTGCATCAGGGTATATGAATTTTAGTCATATTAGATTATAATATACTGCTTTGTACACAAATACACATTCACACACTTAAGAAGCTGTTGTTTTCATAGTTCTTTCAAGTGACTTAAGTACATTTATTTCAGTTTTAAAAAACTATTTAACCAAAAGTAACTTTTAGTTAAAATTTTATGTGTCTGAGATTTTCTCCTGAAATGATCATTAAATGTAGATAGATGAACTGAGATCATTTGGTTTTGGAAGAACTTTATCTTTAAACGTTATCTGATCACATTTGATTCTAATATTGTGCGAGATTCTGACGTGTGAGATTTCTGAGGCTGGTTTCTGAGAAGCAGAGAGACTAAAGCAAAGGTCTCCATTTGCTCTAAACCGATGTCTTGTTTCTGTCTGCTAGAAACAGCGGAGGTCCATTTGTCTGATTAAGGCTAGACTTAAAATAAACTTCACACTAACAGCCTTTCCAGCGTTCAGATCCTCCAGAGTTTAAGAGCAGTCTTCAGAAAGAGCAGATCATTCAGTCTGTGGGAGTTAAACTCAACACGCACGCACACACATTCTTCCATAAACTTCCACAGAGCCAAACTCCAGCCATCTGTCGATCATAACAAATCCTAATTATTTAACTCTTCAAATCAGATCTGCTCGCTCTCTCTTCCTCTCCCTCCATCTGCCGGGTGAGAAACCCATTTCTATACAACTGGTGATTCAGTTCATGTGATTCTTGCTCGCTAACAAACTCTTGCATTTTTGCTTCAATATTTCTGTTTTCATATTTATATACAGAAACTATATTTCTGTATACATGTCATGTTTATTATAGGAATTTAATGTCCATCTGTAAAATGTAAAGTTATGGGATTAATTCTCAGAAATTAGTTTTAAATGACACCTCATCTACACCCACCCGTACGCAGATTGTGTGTATACACAGACTCTCCTGTCAAGTTTTGCCAATTTAGAAAACATTTAGCCTGAAGGCAGTGAGAATTTTACTAGAACATGTTTTACATATTGGCAGTTATTACCCATGAGTGCGTCTAGAATACAATTAGAAGTCAATTCATATCAATGTTTAATATTGTAAGGATGTCTTTCTTGCACAAACCCTAAAATCTTTCTTTCAACACAGTAAAGTGAAGACATAAGAAGATCAACCATTAACAACTGAACAAGATCATTGTTTTGCATTCCAGTCAAAGAGGCTTTTCTGTGGAGAGACTGCAGTCATGATGAGAAGGTTTCTATGGTTTCAGCCCCGAAGGTTCAAACCGGAAAGCCTCCACTGATATATGAGAGGTCTCGCCACAGCAGCTTACAAGATCTTCTGAGTTTGAGCTTGAGATGTCCCAGCAAGAGGCCAAAACAAATGGCTGGGTCGCAGGAGATCAGATCTGGTGTTAAGACCAACTGTATGGTCCACATTTCATTTATGAACCAAACAGTAGATGAAACAAACCCTGTTTATATCACACAGGAGCGCGCGCACACACACACACACACTTTCATTCTGTCTTACTTCCTCTCAGCGGCTTGTCGCCTAATTTCCCACTGTTATTGTGGCATTTGTTTCCATGGTTACCAAAAACACCTAGACTGAGATACTGACAGTCTAATGAAAAAATACACAGTTGTTGCTAACCGCCACTCTAACCGTGTACACTCACACATACTGTACATACAGCTTTGTGCATGTGTGTGGTTGCTTCATTTTTATCAGTTTATCTCCACATACTCGTAAGGGAGCACAGAGTTAGTTTTAGTCCATTTTGTTTTTTTCAATTCTATAAATTAGTTCTGAAACATCTGATTTAGTTTTAGAGTTTCAGGTTTGTTGTAGGTTAAACTTTCACTGCTAAAACTATCAAACATGATAAACACATTTCTGGAGTTTGTAGACACGATACATTCACTATGCAAGTATTTGAACCCAGATTAGTAAATACGAATTTGGCAGTTCTGCTACCTGGGGATTGTGTGTGTGTGTGTGTGTGTGAGTATGTGTGTGTGCGTGTGTGTGTGTAATTGTTCCTTGTGGTGTCCAGACTGAGTCTGCTTTGATGAGTAGCTGGAATTGAATTGAGGAATGACATCATAAACACACAGAAACATCACACCATTAAAGGCATCATTACAGTTACTGTAATAGCATTTGCGGTTTACAGTGCAGATCAGATGAATTTAAATGATGTGTGATCAGAAAATTATTTTGATGTCTTCAGGGAAAATTTTGATTATTGATTCACATTATTTGGATTAAAGCTTTGAGATTCTGACCACAATGAGTCAGTGATGTTCTGTTTGCTTACACTCCACCCTGATCATCTCTCTCACTCTTTCTCTCTATCTTGCTCTCTCTCGCTCTCTCCTCTCACGCTGTATTCTCATAGAGGATATAGTGCAATAACTGTTTATACAATATTGTTGTCTATAAATGGCATTGTTTCTACCTTACGAACATTTTTTGCCTCATCTTTTAAAATGCTGTTTATCTTATAAAATGATTTGTGTTTCTGCTAAGACGTTCTCCTGTTTTGCCGACTCTTCAGAGAGAACACAAACTGTCTCCTTTCATCATCTCAGAGACAAAATTGTGCGGCTGTTTTATTTTCCTCCTCAGAAACATGCCAGTGTTTTATCCTGCTGTAGGTGTGTGTAGGTGGTTGTTTGAATCGTGAACATGAAAGAGTTTTAACAAACATCCTCAACAGATGACACAAAACCTGTTAATGCATGACAGTATTGCACTCTAATTCATGTGCTCAAAAAATCTGGTGTTTACTGTACTGTACTGAAGGCTGGAGTTGATCTGAACTTCACGGTTTGATTATTACCAAACAATGTGCACGTGCAGTACAGTAAACTTGATTTTACACAGGTAAACTTCCTGATTTATATTCTGTTATCTTACAAACATTTACTATTTACTAAACTTGGATTTGGCTATATAAAGGTAGGGTAGGGAAATTCGGAGAGGCTAGCAATAGCAGGCTAGCTTTGAAGGCGTAAGATCCCACCCACCCTTCAGAGCGATCTCCAAAGCCACGCCTCCTACAATAATGCGTGGAGATATGAGAATAGAATTAGAATAGAGCAAAGCTTTTCTGTTCCAGCATGAAAATTCTACTGAGCCCAAAGTAAGGAAGGACCTAAAGAAGGTTTTTATTGAGTCTGTTGTAGAACAACCTGGCTGGCCTTCACAAAGCCAAGACCCAACCTCCACTGAACACCTTTGGGATAAATTGGACCGCCGACTGTGAGCCAGAGCCCATCATTCAACATCAGCGCCCGACCTCACTGCTCTGCTGTCTGAATGAAAGCAAATCCTCACAGCCATGTTCAACATACACTGCAAAAGTTCTCCAAGGAGAACTCAAGCTGTCTTACAGTGAGAGCGAAGGTAGAATCAACTCCCTGGAACAGTTCACCCAAAATCGAAAACTCCTCCATTTAATCTCACATCATTCCAAACCTGTTTGATTTTTTTGTGTTTTAGGAACGCAGATGAAGATATTTTGACCACAGAGACATTTCTCAACATTTCTCTTTGTTTGGGTTCCACAGGAAAGAAAAAGATCATACAGGTTGGGATTGACATGAGGGTGAGTAAATAAAAAACAAACACTTTTGGGTAAACTAACTATTAATTCTCGATATTTTGAAATTAAGCATAAGCATATATAGGGTGTGGTGTTGGTTGACCATGTCGTGCAGAAGCTGACGGGAGTCTATCTTAAAACAATCTCCTGCTGTAGCTTTGGATTTTTTTAATCTCTCTGTTCTATTTATTTTGGCAACAGTTTTCACGTCTGCTTTTGGACTGCTTCAAGGTTCTGTTTATACTGTTGTGCTGTTTGAAGCCTTCTAAGGTTCATGAGGCTGTACTGACAAACCCACGCACACACACACACACACACACACACATTTACTTATCTGTCCAAGTTGGTATGTTCCATAGACTTCAATTGTTTTTATACACAGCTAGTTATAAACAATATAACCTAACTCCAACTTGGACTATAACCCTAACACAAAACGTTCTGCATTTTACTATTTAAAAATTACTTTTTTAATTAATTACTATTTGTAATTACTGTGTGGGCCTGTTTGTTTATCTGGTAACCACTTCAGTAAATACTGAAAGAATCAACAAGTCAAGATAATGGGGGTAATTTACAAAATGGTGTGCGAAGCTGAGCTGTGTGTGGAGAGAGAGAGAGAGAGAGAATCAGATGATGTGGGGTGTCTCGCTCCAGCATGTTAATTATCTGACGTTTGGGGTTTAATAACACCGATCGAGATCTGTGAGAAGGAAAATACAGTACTTACCCCCCTCTCCCCCCCCCTCACTGTAATCTTTCTTTTCATCTTCGTCTGTTCGTGGAACTTTCCAGAAATCGGATGCACCATATGGCCCTAGAACTCTTTAACAAACAATGTCATTTTTTCTTTTTTAACAAACAGTTGGTGCAAGTAGTTGCTGAACCTCTAGAACACAATGATCATCAGTCTCAGCCAGTCAATAATACATATTTTCTATTCATTTTCTATGAGGCATGCGATTTTTCTCAAAATAATAACACATTAATTTTGCCTGAAGTTTAACACAGTAATTTATATGATTTTCTAGCAGTTATCAATGTTAAATAATACTCAAAACACAATATAAATAAAAGTTATTGGTAAATTTAGATTTTACATGAATTAAACATTTGTTTGATCATTTTTATTACAATAAGAGGGTAACAGGGTTAAAGCTTAAAATGTATTAATTTTGTAAATCTTGTGATTATTACTACTATTTTTGCCATGATTATAACAAATGTAAAAGATCTCATTTTTGGGTCATCTTGGGAAAAATTGCTGTGCATAAGTCTTTGCATACAGAAATGTATGTACTGTGACTGTATCTGTCTTTTCTTTTTCCTGTCTTTTTTCATTTTTTTTCATGTCTCTGGTCTCTTTGTTTTTTGCAATACCTCTTACTAAACTAAAGCCCATCTCTCTCTCTCTCTCTCTCACACACACACATACAGTACATCAGCAATCACATGTACACACACAGTCAGGTCTGTGTGGTGTGTTATGATTCCTCTCTGAGCAGATGGTCTTAGTGCTGTCTGTACGATCTGTCCCAACAATCTGTTCTTATTGAGAAACCCCTTCATTCTCTCTCTCTCTCTCTCTCTCTCACTCATTTGGGTTATGTTGTTTGGTTAGTGTGATTATGGTTAGTAAGCAGCAGGCTGTTGTGTTATTTTGTCTAATGACCGTTGTGTGTTGAAACACTGTGGGATGGCTGAGGAATTCTGTCTCCCTCAGGGTGAGAAACACAAGCTAAATATTACAACTGTCACATTTTGCTCTTTCAAATTATGCAGGTTTTTTGGAGACGTCCCCACATTTTCAGGCTTCATAAATTAAATTGTGAATATCAGTGCTTCCAACCATCTCACCCAGTAAAACACCAGTACACACACACACACACACACACACACGGGGCCGTATGTTGTGTAGGCTGAGGTGTGATCAGAGTCCAGGAGACCCAGCTTGAAATTCCACCTTTTACCACGGGAGAAAAACACATGAGACCCGTCCATGGCAACAAACACTCTCACATTTAAAAAAAGAGGCAAAATAACTAGATCACATGCTTATGACAACATCACTCACAGAATGTTGTACTACTTCTACCATATCAATGATGGGGGCATAATTCACCTAAAAAAGGCTGCAATCCATAACTTTCTGTGCCTGTGTATCCACCTGTGTTGGCAGCTGTGACAATTGTTATTTCCTGTTACGGGCGATGTCGCCCGTCCGCCTGCCCGTCGTGTATCGCAACCTTTCTGCTGGAAGCAGGATTTCAGGAATGGATGTGAAATCTATCCGTATAAATTAGCCAGTGCCTTTCATTGTGTTGAAAAACAATCCATGAACCCTTGGCTGTTCCCACCAGACTCTGCCCTTTTCATGGATAGCACTGAATTGAGTACAGCATTTGATGTTTTTTGTTGCTCGGCTCCTGCCCTCAGTGACCTGCTGGAATATCACACTATGATTGTTTCCTGTAAGCTGCTGTGGCAGGAAAGCATCTGCCAGCAAAATAAATGGAAATGGAAATACACAGACTTACAGCCGGAGACCTCCATCAGATCTCCTCATCCGCATTCTGTTCCTTCAAAATGAGCTTCTCTCTCTCCTCACTCTCTCCTTCATTCTGTGCTTTCTGAATCTTTAGTGTTGCCCACAGGTAATTCATGGGTGGATGAACACACACACACACACACACACACACACGGATTGGACATGTGATGTATTGGCTGTCACACTGACATTATTTTCTGTAGCGATAGGCACGCATACACATCTGGTTTAGACTAGGTTTGTATAATTATAGTTGTGAGAATAGCTCATAGACTGTGTATTTAAAATATTTGTGATATGTGTGTATTGCCAAGCCTATAAACACACACACACACACACACACAGAAAACATGTTTTTATATATATATATATATATATATATATATTACAGAACATGTTTTGACAACAAAGTTTGTGTAAGTCCTGTCTCTTTAAAGAACTCATCCTCTATACTCAGTCATCCTTAGAGCTTATATTACCAAACCTAAACCCCAGATTCACAGACTATTAACTCACACTGCTTAAACGTGCTCAGCTTAGCATAAAGAACAACTAGAGAGAGAGAGAGTGAGAGAGAGAAGAGGGGTTAAAGAATGTTAAGAAGAAAAGCAGAGGATAGAGGGCACACGAAAGGACAGACAGCATCAAAAAGAACGACAAGAAAGAACTGGAGGGGGAAAAAATGCCTGAAGCATCAGCAAAGTGTCTCTCTCTCTCTCTCTCTCCCTCCCTCTCTCCCTCTCTGGTGAGTGAATTAGAAAGAGAGAGAGTGAAAGAGATGAATGAGTGAACGAATTCTGAGTGAAGGAGGAAGACAGATAGAGAGACGAATGGAGGTAATGTGTGAATGAAAGAGAGCTGGACCTGCTGTGATGACATGACTCCAGAGTAAACTCAAACTATGACCTCACCAGAGGAAACTGCTGTTATGACCTCACCAGAGGAAACTGCTGTTATGACCTCACCAGAGGAAACTGCTGTTATGACCTCACCAGAGGAAACTGCTGTTATGACCTCACCAGAGGAAACTGCCATTATGACCTCAAAGGCTGGAAATGAAAACTTGAGTGCGAGAGGTGGAGAGAAATCTCTGGTCTGCTCTCCGTTTGATGAGCTGACAGTCTCTTCTGAAGAGTGTCGTTCTAACGAGCAAATTCATCTGAAAAACGTTTCGCTCGTTGGGTCAATTTAAGCACGACACTGTGGAATATTCTGCTATTCCACTGACGTCCCCGTTTAACGTTACAGCAGTGTTGTGCAGAACACACAGGGGCAACGTTACGAATGATTAACCAAGGCAAAGTTTTCATAAGAGCTGTAATATCACATTTCATTCCTTGCCTTAAAGAGCTGCTTGGACTGGGTTTTTATAACAGCGTTTGATCAGCAGTATATCTGCTCTGTTAAACAGGTCTTTCTGACCTCACTCACCCATGAGATCGGTCGAGTCGTTAGGATAATTAAACCGGTTAGTGTATCTTTATGAGGAAGCAGTCTTTGCATACCAAACGAGAGGTCTTTTGTGCGCTAGAAGGTACTAAACAGGTTATTATTATGCCACTGCTAACCACACACAAGACACAAACTAGTAATCTAGTTTTGTTGCATTACATCTGTCCCTGTTTGGGCACTGTTTGTCTGTTTGTCTGTCTGTCTGTTTTAAAGGACGTGCAAGAATTAGTATGTATGAGGATGATAAATGGATTTTCACAGTGTGCACCAGTGCATGCGTTTTTAGCTAATATTACCCACAAGCCTTTGCACAGCAAAAGGGTTCTAAAATGTAGATTAAAAAGTAAATTAATTTTAAGGTAACAAATTTACTTACCGCAAATTCCAATGCTTAAATGCAAATGTATGCAACAGTGGGGTCTGTATAATCAAACCAACTTTTATGACATTTCCCAAAACAGACACGTTCCCAGCTAACAATTTCAGGTTGTAAGAACTTTCTCCTAATGTTTCCATTAAGTTACAGAAACGTTACAAATGTTCCACTAACAGCTTAAGAATGTTGTCGAGGAAAAGATGTTTTAGATATGATATATAATGTTAAAAAAATTAACATTACAAATTAAACGTTACTGCAAGAGCGTCTTTTGATAACTAAGATTGCTTTCGGAGAACATTAGCCTGCTGATAACATGCTGAGGACAAGCTGTTTTAACTACATGCACAGAGTGTGTGTTATCTTAAGTTTTGTATTGTATTTATACAGTGTTGTACTACACAATTTAGTATACAGATGTTTTGCTCATATAGTGTGTTGTTTGTATATTTTATATATACAGAATAGCAATTGTAATGCAGTGTGTAAGTATGCAAGTTGAGGCATGTCTCTCCATTGCGGCTGTTTTTTGCTAACTCCTGTTACCACCCTTAACAGATTGCTTTTGAAACACTGTCAGACAAACAGAGAGAGAGAGAGAGAGAGAGAGAGAGAAAATGCAGAAAAGTTACCGTGTCCCACTCAAGTGGCTGCGCTCCAGTGACTCTGAAGCACCTGTCATAATGAGGGCCACACTGGGCATGCTCCAGTGATCTGTGAGCCAGTGTGTGTGTGTGTGTGTGTGTGTCGCCACGTTTGTTTTGCCTTCCATTTGGACAGAGATCAGTTTCACCTGCAATGGCGCGGAACAGCACAAACACAAGAACAGTAAACAGCAAATACAGTAAACACAGCACAGATGTGACCAAACATCTGCTGGGGTTACCGTAGTTAGTTTTAATACAGGAATGCTGGTTTGCCGGCTAGTTGTGTGTGTGTGAGTGAGTGAGTGTTTGCTTGTATCTGTGTGTGTAAGAATCACTCAATAAGAGCTAATGTCCATCAGTTTAAACCACCAATGATCAGAGAGAGAGAGAGAGAGAGAGAGAGAGAGAGAGAGAGATGGGATGAGTTTACTTTCTGGACAGATGTCTTGTTTGTGTGTACTCAGACATGTACCCTGTGTGTGTGTGTGTGTGTGTGTGTGTGTGTGTGTGTGTGTGTGTGTGGTTCCAAGTGTCATCTTACATTATCACAGTAATGGGGTCTGTTCTGTTACTCTGCACAATTATACATTCTCTTGCCTAGGTAATGACATGCAATGAAAAGCCAGGTTTACTTTATCACAGATATTTTTAGATCCGGTCTAAGTTTAATTATTAATTGATTAATAAGTTCTTGGTGAATACGGTCTGGCCAGGCGAGTTGCCAGTGCCTCAAGATTAAACAGCTTAAAATAGGGCATAAATAATTGCATTTGTTTTGAATTGTATCATTTTATAATGAATATATAATTAATTTGATTAATTTTTTATAATCGATAGTTTTAAAAATTAGCTTACTAATTGCACAAAATGACACAAAGTTTAATATTGTTTAATATAGGGATAAGGGCTAAACGTTGGGGGGGGGCAGTGACAGCTGTCACCTTTCTCACACTGAATGAATCCATCTACCGTTCTGTTGTGTTAAAATCACTCATCTTTATTGCACAACCTCCCCTCTGTCTCACTCCTCTCCACCTTTGGGAATTCTCTCCATTTTGAGATGATTTCATTCAATGCCTCTTTCTTTCTCTAGCCCTTCATCTCTCTCTCTCTCTCTCTCTCTCTCTCTCTCGCTCTCTCACCTGCACAGAAACTCTTCCACAGAATACCTCAATCCATCGGCCCCTTTTAATGGCCCCCGCACCCCCGCCCCATTCTTTTCCTTCCACGGCTGCTCGTCGTCTCTGATCCCTTCTGTCAGCTGAACTCTTTCATCTGTCCTTCGCCTTTATCTGCACCCCACTTGTCTGTCTGAAGGAGGGACAGAGGGTTCCCCTCTTTCATTTGGCTCAGAGATGGGCTGTTTTATGTTAACATGCCCAGACTGATGCAGATAGAATCTGACTCTCTCTCTCACTCTCTCACTCTTCACAGTAAGAGCCGCAGAAAGACACTATAGTCTACTTTCACTCCAGACACATAAGAGCCACAAAGTTTTAGGAGTGACATTACATTTAAAACTGGAATGAACCCCATTAATTAGTGTTCTGTGTGTAAACAGAATACACACGCTACTCCTAAACCTGCAATGTTTGACATGCGATAACCATAGCAACATTTTGGCATCTTGCAGCTGTGCACATGACGCATGCCAGTGATTAAATCTGTGTGACGTCGGCTATTTTTGGTCAAAAGAAACACAGCGAATGGAATAATCTCTGGCAGTTATTAACCGTCATAGGAAGACGTCTTGTTTTGTTTGTGTTCATCAAGCAGCTGATTTTAAACAGCGTGCTCTCTCTGGATTATGACATATGGGTTATGATGGATTTCAATTATTTAAATGATATGAGTTACAAATATCAGTCGATGCAGTTTGCATGCTTGAACCGCAGCAGGAGAAGAGTGACACACATCTGACACAGTTTTTATTACGTCATTAACAGCCACAAAAGTGACAAAGTTTTAAAAGTGAATTTGGTCGCCACTGATGCAGTTATCACTCCCATAAATATCCAAACCGTGTGTGTACAGAACGGTATGGAAAACCCAGAAGAGACCGCGGTTACGGTGTGTAACCGCATTTAACTGCAATGTGAATGTGATGAGAAGACGAGAGAGAGAGAGAGAGAGAGAGAGAGAGATTGTGTTAAAGAGCAGCACATATCCTCTGGATTTAGGGCTGATTCAGACAGTGAGCAAATATTTGGTAGTTAGGGTCTCTTAAAGAGTACAGACTATTCTTATGTCTGTGCTATGTTGCTATGGGAAACCGTCTCAATGTCTATTGTCATAATGAAGAAACAGAGAGAGAGGGAGAGAGAGAGTGTCTTATATAACTGTCTGTACAAAACCACTGCTTATGAAACGTGCGCTAGGAGACGTTATTGTATAGAATGTCAGTGTGAGGCTGAGTGCAGGATGACATGTCTTCCTCATATCCTCATACACGTGTGTGTGTCTGTGTGTGCGTGTGTGTGATGAGGGGTGAAAATTTGTTAAGCTCATGAAACTAAACATGTTAAGAAAGAGCTGTTAAGAAAGTGCTAGTTTAAAAAGTTAACACGTCTTTACTTTCTGTAATTGTTATTCTTAATGGTGTAATAGCACAGCTGCTTTAAATCGAAGCGATGATTCAATTTTCCAGTGGAGAAAAAGAGAGCAGAAATATGTGCATATATGTGTATATGCATTTGTGTGTGTGTGTGTGTGTGTGAGAGAGAGAATAAAAAATGTTTGTTCTATGACTGAAAGATAATTGTTGTTTATATGACAAGGACACAAGGACAGACTATTATTCTCAAAAATGACACGTGCACTCTCACATACACAAGCACCAACAGATAAACACACACAATCTTCAACAGCCTATTGTTTATCTTTTCCTTTGTGTTTTTCATATGAATTAATTTTGTTTTATTAGGTCCACACAGGTTTGTCTTGGATTCAGTCTGAAAAGTTCAGCTGATAGGGTCACACTAATGCTGGCTCATTTGGGATCCCCTGTCTTTGGTTTATGGTAAACAGAAACACACAACACAAACAAATCCAGCATGTCCCTACTAAACACCTACAATACATTTACAAAAACAACAAACATCTTCCAAACACTCATATACATTTAATAAATGTTCACACATACTGTACGTTACTCTCCATTTACCTCTACACACAAATGCAACACACACCTTTCAAACACTCACAAACATACACAAATACTGTACAACCTTCTCTAACAACCTTAAAATACACAAACACACACACATACGCACACATACTTAAACTCTCTTATACACACACAAATACATCACACCCCTAACACACGCACACACACTCATAATAGAACTGCACAGCAGGGGTTTAAACCACACCTTGTCACTCAGAGCTGACTGCCAAACAGACCTGGCAGCTGTGCACAGTTAAAATGACAGATCTGGACCAAACACAAGAAAAATATCAATATCTTACCACTGAAAACTTCACAAAACAACCTCGGTTTATTCTCAGCTTCCTAACTGAGATATCACGCAGCTGTTTGCGTCGTGCTTCTGTGTTCACGGATGCTAGAATGCTAAACGAATTTCTTATTCAAAAATAATACAAATCTGTCATCGTTTTCCCTCTCACCCTCATGTCATTCAGAAGCAATATGACCTTCCTTTTGTATGTGGAACACTAAAGGTGTAATTGGTAAAAATAAAAGATAACTTGAAAAAAAAATGAATGAATTTTTTGACGAATACATTACAAATCAGCGCATAACAACCTTAATTTGGTTATGTATCTCACACAAAGCACATCATCACTTAGGGGGATGTTTTGAGCCTGACACCCCACTTCTTATTAACATTCATTACACAGTGTGGCTAAGGTACTCTTAAAAAAATCACCTTTTGTGTTTCATTGAGAAACAAATCACAGCTTCAGAGCTACATTTGGGTAAGAATATAATGAGACAATTATCTTTTTTTTGGTGAATTACCCTTTTAGAAGTAACCAGAGTTGACAAAGTTTTGCTCAGTGACCTTTTTATTCATAATTTAACACATTTTTTTAGCTAGTCAGCTTGTGAAACCGTAACCTGGCTATAATTCTTGAGAATCTGCTGTAAAATAGTCGAGCTTCTCTGAAAGTGAACAGATGCTTTCTGAAAACACTGTTGTCCACAGTGAGTGACACTGACTGTCAGAAAGTCTGTTGTTTGTCTTGTCCGTGGAAACTTCTGTCCTTGTGTGTCACTGGGGTGTCAGCCCCGCTGCGCTGAATGTGCTCTCTGATCATTTCTGTTGTGATGAAGTATTTCCTTATTGAAATGAGTGTGACAGGTAACTGTGTACAAACACAACACTTAATAAATAATTGAGGCCAGTGGGAGGCATAAGTTGTCCACAAGGTGGCATAGTAATGAATTTGCATAAAGATAGTTTCTGTGTCATGCTTTCTTCATTTTTATGCAGCATTTAAATAACCATTTCAGAGCACACGTTTCTGTGGTGCTTTTTCTGTATAAAACATTAAAAATTGGATCACTGTTATAAAATTGCATACAAACCATGTCTGTGTAAAGTTATATCCAATTTTTAAATGTCACAAGCATTAAAAGCAGTTAAAACCAGACACAAAGTAATCAGAATAGACTTTTTACATTTAAAATAATCTACCTGCAGGAATTACTGTACATCAGTAATTTATAACTGGGGTAAATTCACATAGAACAGTGATCATACCTCTTAAGTTATACAGCGTTACACTACAAATAACACATATTTTGTCTAAATGAATAAATAACACTTTAACAAAATGATGAACTGCACATTTCTGCTTCTTAACCCTGTGGAACGCTGTACTCATCAGACTATCGTTTTAAACGCATTACAGTAAACCTGATATGCGGAACAATTCAAAATATTGTTTCTTCCTGTAGCTCAGTTGGTAGAGCATTGCATTAGTGGTGCAAAGGGTGTGTTCCACTGGCAAAAGTTATTTGTTGTTATTCTGTAGCTGTTCCACAGAATCAGTTTAAAAGCAGCTAAAGTCACTGACATCAAGATACGAACATAATCTCACGTCTGCCTTTTCAACTTCCCCTCATAGTGAGCAGGCAAGATAACATTAAGCGAATCAATAAGCCTGGGGTTATAGACCTGTTTACACGGCGACACCTTAAATTTAAAATGGTCACTACATCCTGGGGCTTCTATTTCACCTCCGCTGTGAGCCAATTGTTTGGTGCAGTTGACTGGTTAGGTTTGACACATGCATCCGGTGAGAACCTGCTAGACAGAAATTCAGGTGTTGTTAGGGGGTTTGAATAGGTGTCAAAGCGACCTCGGGAACTATTTTGTGAATGTGAAATCTATGAATAGGCTTTGAAGCGGTGAACACCATTTCATTTCAAATTGAAACTATTTCTTTCGGTTCTTAGGAAAGTGGCGACGCACTGGTGCTCATAACGGACTGTTGCGAGCGAGGTGTGGAGTGTGAGGAGAGAGAGGTTGCTGGAGATCACAGGGGTGGAAAATAAATGAGCCTCATGTGAAGAGTGTAGAACAGAGGTCGGCATTGCCCAAGGGTTGCTCTGTATAGCTGGTGTCTGGGGAGCATAAGAGAGAACGAGAGTGAGAGAGTGAAGCTTCAGTTTCTTCACTAAACCGCTGTGTCAGATGTGTGTCTCCACATCACATGCTTCTGCTGTGCCCCTGTCCAGGGTGCTGAAATCAGAGAGCACACCAAGAGTGATGTTGACTGGAGCACAGAAGTCTTATCTGCACACAAGCTAGAATCAGTTATTCATGCTTGCAGCAACACGTCGCTCCTCTGATAATACAAGTAAAAACTGAATGCAGTATCGTGATAAACAGCACACGAGAATTTCACTTCACAAACATTTATTTTTATTGTCATTAACGACTGTTTGGTTTTACCTAAACAAACATGTGAGTTAGGTGAGACCGACGTGTCTGAGAGACCACAACGCATTCTAGTGCATGCATACAGACGCATTTAGACACGCAATAAGTCACTGTCTATGACTTATGCTTTAAGTCACTGCCTCTCCCTCTCTCTACCCCACAGATGCAGATAGATATACACAGTTGGCTTCCTTACATTCAGCAGGTAATGCAGATTGAGTGTGTTGTGGTGATGCGTCAATCACACACACAAACACACACACACACACACACACACACACACAAACACACACACACACACACACACACACACACACACACACTGGTGTCGCAGACGTGCTGGAGCGTAAATGACTCAAATCATTAAAAATGTCATCCTAAGAGCCTCAGATCACCCTGTTACACATGCATGGGGAGAAACACACACAGATCTGTTTCTCCAGTGTGTGCACATATGTTTAAAAATATGCATTAGACATTCATTCATGGGTCATGTGATGCTTTAAATGAGTTTGAAAGAGACATGAGTGTGGTTGCTAAAGAAGAGAGCAGAAAAACAGCAATTGTTCATCGATTATTAAAACAAAAGAATGATAAACACAAATAAAGATAAATATAGATGTTTACCTGTTTTTGGGAGCATTGGGGTTGCTTGATGAGGGCTTACTCAAATTGGACCAAAATTGTCGTTTTTCACTTGTTTTGTGGCTCAAAATCAGCCTGTGCACATTTCAGACATTTTGCCAGCATGGCTCACATTATCCTTTATATACATCAGAAGACCAGATCAAACTGGAGCGGATTGAATTATGTCTGTGTGAACAGATAACCGCAGTTAAACCCCTTTCTCAGCCTCCTTGAAGCCTTAGTAATGCCTGTATCCATAGCGACACATAACAATATTAAATATCAAAACTTTATATTGTATGTTTAAGGATTTACCTGTGATTATCATTTCTATTTTAAACTCTCCCACTGTTTTGAAGCTTTCAGTCAAAAGCTCTCCAGTTCTATCTAGTGCACTTTTATTTTTTCTCCACTGCCCACTTAACATGAGTTTAGACTCTCTCACTTTCTCTAGCTGCCATTTGTCATAACCTGAGAGAGGTTAATAGCCCCAACATTGGTGACTGACAAGAAAGAATAGGCGCGTGCCTCATTGTATGTCAAAACCTGACAGACTAGTTAGTCTACTGCTGTTTCTTTAATAAAGAATGTCAATAAACCTGCTCTTAAAATTTGGTTTATTTTTTTACTTTGCTGATTCAGGTGTCACTCTCTTTTCAAGACCCGGCTGTGTGTGAACACAACCGTATCTGCACTCAGAACAGAACTGACCCAAACACCCAAAGGTGTCCCATATGCCTACAGCTGTGCACTAATCCTATCCTATGCAGTACATATATAAAAGTATATGATGCAGTATTTTTAGACTGTATATTATTGGCCCCTACTTGAGCACAGTATTCAACATGACCAGGTCAAAGGTCAGACTGTGTATACAGAACATAGAGGATTAGAGCACAGACAACATAACTATTGTTGATGGATGATGGATATCCTTGAACAAGTGTGTGTTTAAGAGTATAAATGAACTTCCAGTCTTCTAGTTTAGGTAGCAAAAGATACAATGCATATTTAATAAGTGCAATAAATATTGCATAGCTACAGCGTTACTAGAACTACAGAATCACAATAGACTGTGTACGTGTGTGTGTGTGCTCCACATAACATATGATACTTTCAGAATTATAATTTACTGTGTGCATGCATATATACACACACACACACACACACACACACACACACATATTGGGCCTTCAAGTAAATGCATTTTAGAGTTAAATGTATATAACCTCTCTTTCTGTCATGTATATTGGAGGAGGACTAATGCATTTGTACTGTCGTTCTGCCACTTTTGAATTACAGCAAATGACAGCCTGTTTGTCCACACAGAAATATGTGCGCGCCTGTGCCGTTCGCAAGCAGTTGAGAGTTGAATGATTTTTACATCAAGAGAGCTCTTCTAATCCTCAACTCTAAACAAACGATTTACACACACACAGAAATCTATACAGCGAGTCGTTCTTGCCCTTCTCTATTTAAACACACTCCCTGTCTCTCTCTCCTTCTAGCGTGTGTATTTAGGAGCAGCGTGCTGCATGTGGATCAGGCTGGGGAGTTTTCTGGGGTTATTCAGTGGATAAGCTGAATTAGTCACGTTTCAGAGTGGCTCCGGTGAAACTGTGGTCCGTGGTCAGATCAGTCTGTGGTCCGTTCGCTCAGAGTGAGATTCTTCTCTTGTCCTTCTCCTCACAGCTGGAATCCTAACTGGGAATAACCACATTCCTATTTCAGTACGGAGTGAGGCCCTAGAGCTATTAATGCTGTACAGTAAACATTACATGTATATAAAATCAGTGTACACATTTAAAAGCATTCCAATGTCACACCATATATATATATATATATATATATATACATATATACATATATGTGTATGTGTGTGTGTGTGTGTGCATGTTTTTCTATCACTGTGGGGACCACATGTCTCCACGAGGATGGTAAATGTCACACACACCTAAATTGTTTAGTCATTATGGCTATGAAGAGTTCCCATAAGGCATAGAAACAAGTGTGTGTGTGTGTGTGTGTGTGTGTAAATACAACAATATCTGCACTTAAAACAGGACTGACAACTGCATTCTGCTTCTGTGTGAATGTGGCTATATATTTAGATCAAATACACACAGATTATATACACACACATATAATTGTTTATATATTAACAACTCTGCTTTCGTTATTTATTCTTCATGCTCAGAAATGTTCTTCTATTCTTCTTTTCCAGCAAAACGTGTAGAGGCCTTCATAGATTGAGCATTTCTTTAATAATGTAAACAATGTGACTATCAAAACAATAAATCAATAAGCATGTTTGAGATGCAACATTCTGCAGTAAAGGAAAATGGCAGTTCTCCACACAAGACCTTTGTCTTGTTTTTCAGTAAAATAAATTAGATTTAAAACGTTTAAATATAAACAAATAAAATGGGATGAATTAAAATGAGAAGCAAAATTGTGTACGTTGTAAAGGTTAGGAAGAGAATGTTACATGTCATTTATTATTCGATTCTGAACGCTTGTTTATTGCTTGAATGAGCTTTAGCTAATTCATAAATAAATTCTTCATTTCATGAAATCCTCTGCCAGTGGAATAAGAGAATATTGGAGTATTTTGAGAGGAAACCGAGACAATGTTACTGATGAAGAATTTTGCAGGGTGTCTGTAATGGACAGAATCATGTCTCATTAATGCATAGACTTTCACACCTAGCTGTTTGCCTGATGTGTTTTCTTGCTTTAGTATGCGTCAGCTTTATTCAGTGGAAGAGACGCTGCCTTCAACCTGCAGAGATGTTTATGTCAGTGCTGTGGGCCACACTTTTTCTGTTACACTGCGATTGCTGTCCCAGATCTCTGCAGTAATTACTTTGCAGTAGGTACTTTAGCTCGCAATAGGGGAAGGAAAACGTAACCAGGCTGAATTTTTTACAATAGAGGCATAGGAGAGATAATGAGACCGGACAAGCTCTCCTGGTTCTGCATCAGACAAGAAACAGCCAAACAAATGAGGGTTCCAGGTTTTTGCCTGTTTATTTCATAGTTGGGGTTTTGCTCCAGGTTTTGGCAAACTAAATCTTTGCGAGAGAAAAACAGAGAGATAAGGGAGATCGCTAAGATGAATAGTTGATGAATTCTGGAAATATTCGTACGGGTAAAAAAGGAGAGGGAGGGGTAATGTTGCTTTCTTGTTAGCTGCTGAGGCTGGACATCCTTGGCAGTGAGAGTCCCAATAGACAAAGAGAAAAGAGAGAGAAGAATTAAAGAGAAAGAGCCATGAAACTGAGAAAGCCAGAAAGAACTGGAAGACAAAAACACAAGCGCTTGTTTACTTAAAGGGACAGTCAGTCAAAATTAAAATTCTGTCATTTACTGAACATGCTGTTCCAAACCTGTATGACGTTCTTTTTCCTGTGGAACACAACGTGTCATTTATCGGTACTGTGAAATGAATGGTGACTGAGCCTGTACCTTTCCAGGCTCAGTTATGTTGTGTTTCATGGAAGAAAGTCATATGGCTTTTAAACAATGTGAGATTGAGTAAATAAAAACATTATGGGTGAACTATCCATTTAAGGGCGTTTGTTGTTATGCAGGTTGAAAGTCTCTTTACATCCTGATAGCAATCACTAAGTAATGTGCTCTATGTAAATATATCTTATGTGGAAGGTGCAGGATCATAAAATGTTTGTCCAATCATTGCATTCGGTCCGAATTCATACCCGCCTATGAATCTGTGTATGGGTTTGTGTGTTTTGGAGGAGGCGTGGCTATGGAGAGTGCTCTGAAGGAGGGGCGGGGTTTTATGCTATTGCTAGCCTAGTCTCGTGTACTTTACCTTTAAGCTGTACATACAAACTATTACTGTACTACTGATTTCAGTTTAGTGTCCTACATCAGATCAGTCCTGTCTTGTTTAATTAGACGATGGGCTTTTAGTGTAGTCAACAGTTTGTTGTTGTTTTTCTTTGGCATATGCAGCCGGCTTTTACTGCTGTTTATTCTCACTGTACTATATACAGTTTACCACAAATATTCCTGAGCTGCAGTAAACCTCGACAATATAAAGTTTACAATTTGCTGGGGAGGTACAAAACGAATATATTGCAGACAGAAAACAGCGGTATGTTATTAGAATACATCAGATAGAAAACACTGTTGTACTGCCTCAGCTGTCTTGTAGTGGCAGAATCTAGACACAACTTCACATTTTACAAAGAAAAAGAAGCACAGCAAAACATTTCTCTGCTTTTTTCATGTACCACCTCTTTACTGTTCTCTCTCTTCTCTCTTCTCTCTTTTCTTCTCTTCTCTTCTGTTCTCTCTTCTCTCCTCTTCTCATTTCTCCTCTTCTCTTCTCTCCTCTTCTCCTCCCTTCTCTCTCCTCTTCTCTTCTGCTCTCTCTCCTCTCTCTTCTCCTCTCTTCTCGTCTCTCCACTTCTCTCTCCTCTTCTCCTCTCTTCTCTCTCCTCTTTTCTGCTCTCTCTCTCCTCTTCTCCTCTCTTCTTTCTCCTCTTCTCTTCTGCTCTCTCTCCTCTCTCTTCTCCCCTTTTCTCTTTTCTCCACTTCTCTCCTCTCCTCTCTTCTCTGTGTGCTGCTGTCTCTGCCTTCCTCTCTCGTATCACTCCATCTGAAGTCCTGCAGCCACTGGAGTGTCTTTCCCACAGTTCAGTGATCAATGTCAACCAATACGAGATCAATAAGGACATGTAGCTCTGTGTTTACACTCTTTTTCTCTCTCTCCTTCACACACACACTGCTCTTGTGTATTTGATATATGTTTACAGTGTGTGTGTGTGTTTCCGTGAGTTACACGGTATCATGTTTACAGTATTTGTCTCCTTAGATTACACTGTATTAATATACAGCATCAATATCTTGAACAAAGACTTTTTGTTTTAGTTAAACTGTATGATTTGACCTTTCCTTTCTTACCTACTTCCCCTCTCTCTCTCTCTCTCTCTCTCTCTCTCTCTTTCTTAGGAAGTGGTCATTTACATATGGCCTAATTCTGAACAGAAAAAGACATTTAACAGTGTTGAATGTTCATTTATCTCTCCTGGACTGGAAAGGAAAAAGAAAGGATAAAAGCAAGAGAGACACAAGAGAGACTGAATCTCTTGGCATTAACTATTAGTAATATTGTAAATGCCATTTTATAATCCAAAGCTGAGGCAAAAGTTCCAGCATATACTTTAAGCATTATAGAAATTATATAGCAATTAGATGAGCTGTAAAGTTGTGATGTCATTTCGCTTCTCAAATGGAAGGCTAATTCACCATCGGTTGGTTCCCCTTGGAATTCACTTTCGGGGTTTTAGAATAGGGGTTTATGATTTATGAGTAAATTAAGGGTTTGTGGTCTACAACATTACGTGTAGAGATTGATATATTTTATTCTACAACAGAAATTACATTCAGTCGTACCTCAAATGTGAATTTTGAAGAAGCAGTTTGTACTGTAAGTTGTCAGAACTGAGTTGCAAGATCTTTGTGGTAGCTGTAGTTCGTTTTTAACAGCGTGTGTTTTAAACAAAATTCACTTGTAAAACTGAAGGTAACTTATTTTGTAGAACGAAACGTAACATTCTCTTCATGTTACCGCAGACCTTATTTTCAGGAGCCTGGAGCTAAAAACTGCTGATGTTTTTCTTTGTATAGGAATACACACTGAACCCTGTAGTTTGTGCTTCAAACGTTTTAGTTCTAAAATATGAATTGCCATATTTCTGCATAGAATTATCAAAGGACTGGTTTTCATTTGAACACATTAAAGCACAGCATGCTACAGAAACTACAATAACACCAAATGGCTTGTCCTAAATATGTGCGCGTATGGGGAGTGCAGTTTATTTATTTTCCTGTCGAGTTTTAGAGCAGCTGCGAGGCTGCAGGTGGAAAAGTGAGAATCAGACGCTGTAAAGGCACAAAGGACGAGCTCGCCCCACAAACATCGGGCGTGTGCAAGCAAACATTTAACACCCTCGACACAACTGTAGGGAGAGACCTGAAAAGTTTAGGAGGACGTGGACAGACTCACCTGTTTCTCTGACTTTTTGAAGATAAGGATGCATTTGATTTAATAGTTACAGTGTGGCTTACCGTAAACGTGATTATGGTATTCACACTAGAACAGCTTACTGTAATTCAATAGAACTGAACTGAATATAAATTTCAGAGCTTCAGAGAGAACGAGAGAGAGAAAGAGAAAGAGAGAGAGAGATTAATTTTAGCTTAGATTTAATGGGCGTTTATGTTATGTTCTAAACGAGTCTAACTGTCAGTCTCAGCTCCATTAAAAACAGTTTCTCTTCATAAAGAATCAAATGATGAAAAGTGGAACAGCAGGAGGGAATTTTTTCTTCTCTCTCAAAAACAGACACAGAGCCGCAACACCTGCTAGCAAAACCACACACACACAAACACATGAAAACAGACACACACACACACAGACACATGAAAACACACACACAGACACAGATTGCCATTCTTCCTCTTTCCAGCTGCCGGGATGCTGCCGCCTCTTAAATTTACCTCACTGTTGTAAACACATTAATTAAAGACATGAATTGATTAACAGATAAAGCGGTCGTTAAAAATGAACTTTGTTATCGTTCCACCCTGCTGAGTGTCCACTGCACGACTCTCTCTCTCCTCTGAGCTCATGCTGTGTGTGGGCACGGAAGAGCTTTCCGCTGAGTGCCGCGGTTTTCACTCTTTTGTTCTTTGGCACTTGATGATTGACTTTCTGTGACTATTTGGTTAATTTGGTGAGTGCTGTAGCATTTAAGTCTGGAGTCAGATCGTATGGGCGGATTGACACTTTTTTTGCTCTGTTACTGTTGCCATAGGACACCAGTTCAGCCATAGTAACTTACATTTTTTTTTAAATGAATGTTTTTCTCACCTGTGGTCTAAAAGCAGTATTTTCATGACCATTTTCCACTCTGTGATGCTTAGAATTAAACAAGCTATTTAGTTTTTGTTTGTTTTGTTTTACTTGCTTTTAACATTTAATGTAAAAAGCCACTCAAAAACTGTAATACAGTAAATGCTTCACCAGTGTTTTAAAAGGCTGTATTTTATTTTTAAATGGTCTTTAATTTACATCAGTGAATCTTGATTGGCTGTTTTGTTATTGCTAGGCAGGTGGTATTTGCGGGAGGGACGTTCTGAACCTAGGAAGCATTTGATTGGACAAATCTGCTACTACTGGGCAAAATGCCTGGTTTCAGTTACCACAGACAATCATTTTAACTTGTTTCTTTGTTTTTAAAAACAAACAAAAAGCAAAAAACGGTTTAATATTTAGCCCATAAAGACCTTGTTGGTTTGCTTGAAGAGAGCAGTATTCTTTCCTGTTTATGTATTTCCTGTTGAAACAGGAAGTTTGGAAAGACTTTTAAATAGTCAAGAGGCTTTACTTTCGATGTCACTTTACAGCATAATGTGCTATTTAGTGTTTTGCAGGTGGTATCACTCAGGGGATTGGCCAAAAATTTATGAGGTGCAGGATGAGTCACTGTAAAGACTTCATTTCATGTGTTTATGTGCTAACAGTAAATCTGATCAATTTTTAGAAGTACAGAAGCATAGAGGCTTAGATGGTCTTCACACAAACATACATGTTAAAAGCCACTTCTTTTAAACCTCTTGTTTTTTAAAACACATTTCCTCTTTCATGTTGCAGGTGTTTGTTTTTGCTCTCAGCAGATGGGAAACCAGAGGTGTCTTGTCAAGTGAACCGTGGAGATGTCTAAACAAGAAGCTAACCAGGGTTTAGAGGACCATGGGGAATGGTCCACAGCCTGTGGCCCACATACAGTGTGATAGGAGGAGAAACAGCCAGGCAGAGGTGAGTAAAGTCTGGATTTATCAGATGATGGCTGTAGTGATGCGTGTGTATTGCAGGGTGGCATTGTGTTAGGAGAGAATCTTCTTGATTTGTCGATGACACGCTGTTACACGAGCCTGAAGAGGGAATAATGAATGTTAGTCTGATGTGACATTTTTCTAAAGTAGATGAAACTGGTTCTGGTTGAGACTGAAGCTTTTTTGGGGTGAAATCAGGGATGTACAGGTTTAGGTACATTTAAAGATAAGGTAAAGCTGCTTTTAAACAGAGAACATCTGTTTGGTCCAACATTAGCTTCATTCTAGTCTTTGAAGGCATTAAACCAATCTGTTAAAGGTGGGATATGCAGTTTCAGAGCGGCTGGCAACAACAATAGCTTTGGAAGCAAGCGATCCCGCCCTCCCTTCAGAGCACTATATATAATATATCAATTTCTTTAGACCACTTGGTGATTGTTGTCAGGATGTGAAGAGACTTTCAAACAGCAGAAAATGTTTCTGGAAAGGATGGTGCACCCCGCCTTTAAGCAAGCCCATCTGGGTGAAATTCTCTGAGGGCAGAGCTGCAAGGTTGGACAGATTTTATACCTCATATAGCACAAGATATAAAGTGTGTAGCGCCGCTGTAACTCCTGATTCTCTCCTGGATCATAAGAAGATCATTGCTGATTATGCATTATCTATGCAGCGTCATAAAATCTCCTTTTGGCATTTTAATGCAAAATTCTACCGAAGAAAATAAGCTTCGACTGTGAGAGAGCTCAGATGTGGGTGTTATGTCTGCGATATTTCATTAAGCAGGAAGTATCAGGATGAATATAAAGAATCGGGACATTTCTATAGGACAAAAAGCTGTCGGAGAAGGTGTGTGATTTTCTGCTCCTGCTGAGGAAAAATGCATCAGCTGAGCTGCATATTGGAACGGATAGCTGAACGGGTCGCAGTTAGGGCATGTTTCACCCACGTTCAACACACTTATAGGCCCACAACATTTCTCTGTCATTTCATATGCAGCACTAGTCAGGAAAAACAGATGCTATGCCAGAAGAATAATGAAGGAGTTTTCATCCCCATCTGCTGTGCACAAGCGCGCTGTTGAATATTGTTCTGACCTGTGTTCTGGTGATGAATCAGACCAACAATACAGAGTTGAGATCTTCCAGCAAACCAAAAACCAAACTAATGGTCAACATAAATATTTAGGTGCAAAGTTCTCTGCGGCGGGCCCGCGGTCTGCATGTGCTTACCCCTGAGTGATGGAAACATTTTCTGAATATAATCAAAAATTACTGGTTTGAAAGTCATTCCGTGTCAGTTCAGAGAGGCTAACAATAGCAAGCTAACTTTGAAAGCATAAGATTCCACCTTCCACAGACGATATAAATGTGTATAAACTGTATATAAATATATTTAGATCATCATACTTAGTGATTGCTATCAGAATGTGAAGAGACTTTCAACCTGCATAACCAAAAATGTTTCTGGAGAAAAATTAAACCTATCCTGCCTTAAAATGCAGAGCAGTTCTGATCTCACTTCTGTCTCACATGATCTTGTGTTGCTGGCACATTTGGAGAACTGCAGCCAATTAGATCTTTGTGCTATTTGTTCCACATGAATTACTCCATAATGTATGAGACTGACATAAGTAAACTGAAATAGCATCTCTCATAATACCACGAGAGGGTGTTTGCCAATTTGGGCAACACAAAACCTTCTGATGCACTTATTGGTTCAGGAAGGGTTTCATCATATATGGGCCGCTGTTGGCTAAAGTGCCTCTTTTTATGAATATGAAGGGTTGGCTGTCTTTACAGATTATTACCTCTAGACTCAATATAACATCTTTATGGACAGCTTTCAGACAGATGAGTGAGTCATTGTCGGCTTTAGGGTGACCGAGCTATAACAGGAAGGTTGCAGCTAGTAGCTATTTTTCCAAAGCTAGACGGAATGCATGAAAGCATTATGCCAGTTTAATAAAAAAGATGGTTTTAATGGCTTTTCAGTGGATCAGGCTAGGAGACAAGCTTGCCAGTCAGCTAAACGAGCTTAGCATCCAGCTGACCAGGTTGAGAAACCAGCTTAAACCAGCTAAGACGAGAAAACCAGCTTAAGTCTGTTTCAGCAGAGTAAAACCAAGCATCAGTTTTCGATCTATTTTAGAATATGGCAGTCCAACAAACACGCTTCAGTTGTTAAATGGGAGGTGTGAATTGGGACTAGCTGATTAGTGTTATTTATTTACAGGCCCAAATACAAGTTCATTAGGAATAAAATAAACGGCCTTCTTTAAACGTTCTGTATGGGAAAGCAAAGTTGGCTGTGAGACTGCTGAGAGAAGCAGAGATCAATGAAGCTGCTCAGCCGAGACCACAGTGACTCTGAGTGAGCTGAGATTCTTTCTCCTACAGTAATGGCTTTGAATATTGTTTGAACATAGGAGCGGAGCGGATCTCCATATTTCATTTCTCTGCATGTATTTGAATTCAGTTCAGAAGTACAGTTAGGCAGATAAAAAAACGTCTGGTGCAAAATTGTTTATCTTAATGTACTTTATTGGCAGAGGACAAACCTGACTTTTCACATCAGTGCCCTTTAGAAGGAACTTAAGAGAAGCTGGAAACCCAGAAATATTAAGATACTCTCTGTACAGTGTGTGTGTGTGCGCTGTATGTGGATCTGAGGATGGAAATGTACACAATCTGTATCACAATAATCAGATCAGCCTAGTTTTGAGATCTCATAATTTCTCAGCAGGGGGTCTAAGCTTTTTCAATTATAATGTAGCATCTAGCATGGAAGTTAACATCCGTGACAAAAAATGTCCTCAAACCGCTTGTTTTTCTTGGCATTGTTCTTGTGTTTTGAAACAGCCAGTTGTGATTATGCAAATAATAAAATGTTCATTTAGTTAGCCATAGCAACAGAGAAATCTCTTGTCACTTAATTAGCATACAGAAACAGACTAAAAGAGAGAGAAACTGTTTTTTGTGATTTAAAAGTGTTTCAGTTTTTGCGTGATGAATTGAATTGTGAGGTCAGTTGACTGCGGGTGATAAAAATGATTCTTGCCACATTGTACGGATGAAAGTGTCTTAATAGGTTGCCAAACAACAGGAACATCCCCGCTAACAATTTTAGGTTGTAAGAATGTTTCCCTAGTGTTTCCAATAAGTAACAAAAATGTTACAAATGTTATTTTGAAAGTCTGTAACATTTATAAAACTAAAGTAAAACTAACTAAATATCATTTTTGATATATGAATTATAACATAAAAAAACATTCTACTAACATCGCTGCAGTAAGATTTTTTGATGACTTTGAGAGAACTTTTAGAGAATGTTCTTTTAGAGAACGTTAGCCAACATTCTGAAAACATTCCCTGTTAGCTGGGATTGGGCTTTAAAATTTGGTAATGAGATCCTACATGACAAAAAAAAATCATTATAATCGAGGTGAAGGCTGTGGCAGGGCTAAAAAGACGTCATCAGACACAGATGTGCACGGTCAAAAACAGACCAACTGGTTGTGATATGAGAGCTAATTCAGTGTCAGGGCCCTTTAGCCCATTCATCTCTGTCAGTCTCTCTCTCCTTCTTTTTCCTTTTCATATACGGCAATATTTTTAGGTCATGCCACTTCATAGTTATTATTGACACCCCAGCTATCATTTTCTCTCAATATGGAGCGTAAGAGATGTCTGCAGTGCTTAAAACTTCTCCCAGAATGCCGTCTGAGTCATTTCCAGCAGCGGTTTCACAACGATTGCAAATCTTTGGTGATCATCAGAGAGTGCTGTGTGTGTATAGATCAGCTTGTGGTTTCTCTTTGTGGAGTTTTTTATTTACACATGCTGTACGTGCACAACAGAGACAGTCAAACATCTGGTTCAGATAAATGATTTTTAATTTCAGAATACAATGCATATTTATTCATAAGTGAGGTCATTGTTGTAATGCATTTTTCCTTGAAAACTAAGATGATTGGGACACAGGTATTTATAGACAAAGATTTCCACCAGCCACAGGAAGGTCCAGCCTGTCACCTTTCATAACAATCTGTGTCTGTTTAGGAGCTGCTGAGCAGGCAGTAATCAGAAGGTCTCGGCCCGGCTGTGCAGATCAATCAAACCTCCCACATAATAGAAGCTCTATAGCCAAACTATGTGGCTGTCTAGTCAGTTTGTGTCATTTCTGCACTTTAACCAGTGATTGAAACCCCGCCCCTTTGTTTATCGGAGAGATGATTTTGAAAGTATTGTGTATTGGAGGCGGAGTAAAGGCACAGACCCCTGCTTCTCGACTGCTGGAGATGCTCTTCTGTCACAGACGGAACATCTTGACTGCAGCTGTTCTGTTGCTTTCGCCAGCCTATATAAAGCATTAAACTCTTGTATGGATCAGACCTTGTTGTTGTGTTGAAATTCCTGTAAGATTCCTGCAAGATTCTAACCCTCACAAGCAGGTGTTCAGTCCAAGAGAATGTCTGTGGGATTTTGCTCTTGGCTTTCCTGACCCTGGCAGGTCCGATACTTGTGCTGTGGATCAGACTGAAGTCAGAAGTGCTACACCATTTTTTGGAGCGTGAACATTAGCAGATCATGACATCAGATCCTGACACCAAATCCTGACGGTGGTTATGTCAGACTTTCTGGGGAAAATTTTGCATACATACACAGATGAAAATGATCTTGAATATGCTGAGTGTCTGTCATACCGGGGGAAGCATCACGTGTGATAAGCTGTTAGTGTTCAATTTAAAGCTCAATGTCCTTTATCCATTAGACCTTATCCTGCTGCTGCTGTTGAACAATCCTTGTAATGTCCCCACACACACACACACACACACATTCACAATCATTAGTTCAGAATGAGTGAATGTGTGTGTGTATATGAGCTGAAACACAAACTGCTGCAGCTTTAATGGTCTTTAATTAGATAGAGGAGTTTGAAATTACACGCGTGACATGACAGCAGAACAGCACACGCCTGTGTCAGGTTTATATGTGCACGTTTGAAGGTTGCGTTCTTTGGTTGTGTTGGTCAGGGTTTAGATTTATATTGTGTAAATAATGAGAACTGCAAGGGGCTGTGCTACACTGATGGTGATGTGGAATTTACTGACTTTTCTGTAAAAGGAATTTCTCTGTGTGCTGTGACACAGCTTTCAGTGGATAGAAGTGCTCAAGAGGTGTGACGCTTCATCTGTAAATGCCCTAAAATTATGTGTTTTTGGCAATGTGAGCAGCTCTGTTCAGTTAGGAATGCAACCTCACTCACCGAGGGAAGGCGCTGTCATAAGATCAGTACAGCCTCAGCTGAATACATGGGCCATGTATGTCTTTAAATAGATACAAGACAAATGCACTCTAAATAAATAATAGACTGTAGAAATTGCCTCTGATTCGTCCCTGATTCTCAGAGCCAATCTGAAATGCTAATGAAAGGTGGCAGGGCTGGTTTTATGAATAATCACGACAGAACCTGTGTCTTGATATGGTTAAAAGTCATGAATTCTCTTTATTCTGACAGAAAACTATTAAGCTTCAAATTGCTGCAAGATAATCATTAGGAGAGAAGAGGAGAGATCGCGCCAAAAGAGGAAAGCCTGGAGGAGGATTGTGTGAGAGGAAATTGTGTTGACACGAGAGGTGAAAAAGAAGGAAAGAGAGAGAGAGAGAGAGAGAGAGAGAGAGAGAGATGGATGGATGGATGAAGAGCAGTCATCCTCTGCACGTGACAATTGTCATACTGTAATGTCACTTTTCTGTGTCATAAAAGCTACCTCTGTGAGCTCAGTATTTACAAAAAACACAGTTTTATCATGTTTCATTTTTCACTTTTTTTACACACACACCCACATGCAGTGTCTTCCGAAACATCTTAAAAGTGACAGTTTGACCAATAATGAAAATCTCATTAAAGAGAATTGGGACGAATGCTCTAAAAAAATGTGACGTTATTTATTTCGTCTGATGCCACTCAGTTGCTTCTGAAAGTGTCTTTTGTGCTTCCACAGATTAAAAATAGCAACAGGTCTGACGCCATTGAGATCAATCTGGTAACAGGAAGCAGAGATAGAATGTTCACCTGCATGCCTCAGACTAACATCCGATGATCACAAAACATTTACGCATTTTATCCAAAGCGACTTACATTGCATTATACTGTACATTAATTCTGTGTATGTGCAATCCCTGGGATCGAACCCATGACCTTGGCGTTGTTAACGCCATGCTCTAACCACTTAGCTACAGGAAAGCTGCAAAACATTTTAATTGTACGGGAAACAGCCTTTTGACAAAATATCTTTTGTGTGCCCCATGGAAGAATGAATGTCATGTAGGTTGTATACTAACACTGAGGGTCAGTTTACATTTCCATGACATCAGGCGTTTAACAACAGGTAATATGGCAACTCTGAATTATTGTTGGTTTTTAAAACCCATCCTGTGAACTAATGCGAGACCGGTAACACATAATAAACACGTTCGCATGCGCCTGTGAATACCAACTGCACATGCTAACTCGTGCACGGGCAGATCAAAGAAGCCATGTCTTCTTATAAATGAGATTTTCCTCGGCCAGACCCTAATGATCCGTCTCTCTCTCTCTGGCGTGCGAGGGGAAAGGGGGGCGCGTCCCCGGAATACAGAGCACAGCGTTCACGCGTGGCTCTCTGAAGGATACAAACCTGAGTGATGTGCTGCATGCAACTCTTCAAACGTGGCATCACAGTGGGGTGAGAAACAAACAAAATGAAAACGCAATTGAAATTTTAGAGTCTCACGCACATACGCTCCTGTACCTTTGACTCTGATACGGAACAGTGACGAGCTGCTGTTTGATATGCAATGAAATGGACTTTAAGATGAAAATGAAAAGGAGGAGGAAAGCTAGATGGTAGAGAAAGAAAGAGAGTTACGCGGGAGTCACTCTCAAGCACTCGTGTGTCTTTGGCATGTGGGAGCCCTTTTATGATGCTGCTTGTGTGTGTAAATGTACAGTATGGAAGCTGCATGTGTGTGTATGACTGTGATGAAGCAGATACATAATCCGAAGGCTTTGATGTTCCTTCGGCAATCAAAAACATGGTGAAGCGCAGCAAGAGGAGAAAGAGAATTGAAAGACTGAAAGAACATTTGAGAGATTTGGGGACAGATTTCTGATGGAAGCTTCGTGTGCATGTGTGTGTGTGCGCACACGTGTGTGTGTGTTAGGCTCCTGGTAAGGAAACAGGAGTATAATCTGAGTGCTTTGATGTTTAGTCTGATCTTCCATTTTTACAATTTTACACACACAGTAATGCACAACAGCGACAGATAGAGACTTTGAAAAAAGAGAGAATATAAAGCTGAAAGAGGGGTCTGTTTTTATCTGTTGCCAGGCTCATGTTCTTTGGAAAGATTGAACTCTTCAAGGGCATCATGCTATTGTTGAGAGGTTTATCTCTTACAAAAGACGCACACACATACACAAACTATACCGATTCTCTCAGAGCTCCCTGTCCCACATCAGTAGAACATAGAGAGTCATCTTTACATGCTGTGGTTCTGATATGCAGTTAGTCTCTCTGGAGTTTTGGTCCCACATAAACATGTGCATGTCATGAATTGAGAAACATTTGCTGTCTGATATTCTCCTGAGATCCTGCTCAGATCAATGGTTACACACACAAACACACACCAGGAGGTGGCATTGAACAGCTCTCCTGGCTACATAATGAAAACCGGTTTGGATGGGGACATGTTTTGTGATGGGAAACCATGTATACATAGCGCACACATCTAAACATTCTCTTTATCACAGTTCTGTGTGTGTGTGTGTGGAATTACATCAAAAGCATTAGAATATGTTTCTTTCAGATATTCTTCTAACCGATTAGATAAATATCAAGGTTATTGTTTTTTTTCTGCACACTTGTGTATTATTTATTGCTCTCTTTGTTTTGATTAACTCTTGATTAACTGGTAATTCGCTTTTGATTAACTCAGTACTTTGCTTAACTATTACAATAATATTTGCAAAAATTATGAAATAGATGATGGATAGATTCATGTAAAATAATAACCTGTAATTGTTGTGATTGAGCAATTCCTCTCAATGTGGCCAGCATGATCTTACTGGGTCCGTTTAATTGTGATACCACTTAAAAGAAAGTTAGGGAGGGAGGGAGAGAAAGAGAGAGAGGGAGAGAGAGATTGAGAGGGGAGAGAGAGGGAGGGAGCGAGGGAGAGGAAGGGAAAGATGGAGAGAGCGAGTACTTTCTGAGAGGTAAAAGAGATTCTCGTTGTCATAAACTTTCATTCTAATCACAAGCTTCACTGGATCAGAAAATGCAGCCCCTCATTTCAGAGGTAGTGGGGCGTGATGTCAGACCCAAACACACACTCGTACACACACACACTCGTACACACACACACTCACAGTGAGACAAGGTGTCATTCATTCTTAACAAGCTGTAGAGAAGGAAGTCTTTCCTCTCACTGGACTGCTCTCTGGAGACTCTTCTGGACCTCCTTTGTGTGTGTTTGAAATGATAAGATTAGAGGGAGGGAGAGGTCAGAGTTCAGAATGTGATGATCTGTTTTGACCTACGGACATGCTCTAGTAAGAATGTATCGCATAACCCTTTTATACTGCATACTAGCACAAGCACACATAGACACATGCAGCTGTGTGTCGTTTGTGTCAGTGTGTGTTGCCCTTCACATCTACTGTCGAAGTCCATAGAACATCTTTGAACAGGAAAAGTCATACAAGCGTTACAAATATGTCTCAACTCACATACATGTGAGAGGAGAGGGACTGTCTTCCTCCGGTCAGCTCTACTGCTCTAATGCACTTACAGGTTTCAGACTCAGGGGAATATCTGACCACAGATCAAGTCTTCTGCTCTAATGCGCTTACAGGCTTCAGACTCACATGGCATTATCTGACCCCTGATCAGCTCTACTGCTGTAATACACTTACACAGTTTAGATTGAGGGGAAATAACTGACCCTTGATGAGCTTCATTTAGCATAAGGACACACATGTACTCATGTGCTAGGTTCAGACCGAACGTGTTAAACATTCAGGGTGCTGGGTTGTACACTGCAGTGGTTCCCAACCTGAGATCCTTACCCAGCTAACAGAGAACATTATCAGAACATTGACTAACATTTGGCTAACATAACTTTTAATTTTTTATGTTTTCTTAGAGTTATCAAAAATGTTCTTGTAGTAACATTTATAGAACGTTTTTTAAAGCTATATATCATGTATCAAAAGCATTTTCTTTTGTTATTAGCAAAACGTTTTAAAAATGTAATGTAAAACTGTTTGTAAAAATGTTTAATAACTTCATTAGACAACGTTAATACAACATTTAAACAGCTGGATGCTTTCAACCTTCCTAGAACATTCAAAATAACATTTGTGTTATGTAATGGAAACATTAGGAAAATGTTCTTAGAACCTTATATGCTTTGAGGACAGATATAGTTTTGAAATAAAACTTTTCATACATAGCTTAAAGAAATGAACCTTCTGATATCATGATATCGTTATTTCCTTTGATTTGATACGTGGTTTCTCAGCTTGCCCATCACATCTTTACAAGGCAAAAAGTGTGAGCGCGCGCGCACACCTGCCGAGACAAGTTTGGCTAATATAAAAGCTCAGCGGTGTTGGTGTTTAAACTGTGTATATTTCAGACTACATTATTTTTTACAAAAAGTCCCGCGATCGCCATTAAAAACCAGTTGCTGTACGTCTGCACATGCTGTTCTGGTCTGAACGTTCCCTCACACGACACTGTGCTCTCCTCATTAAGATTGCCAGATATCACAAAACAACCTGGTCTAATAAACAAAACGACCCCAGTTATGGTTTTCTTACGTAAGTAGGGGGGCTACAAGGACAAAAGGCTGGGAACCACTGGTATAATGCACCTTTTAGCAAATACACAGCAAATTATATTTGAAAATGAGCATCAATATGCCCAACTCACTGTGGAAGGCAGAGCATTTGTTGTGTGAACTTTAAAAACTTCTCCTGTTTGATACGATGGCAGTGGCCTCTTTTTCTGCCTCTTTTCTGCAGGTATTAAGATCTATAGACAGCATAAGCCAGAATCAGTATCAGTTCCAGACGAGCACCACTGCTCTGTGTGTCTGGAGTGTTTGTGATAACCGTTAGGCCATAACTCTGATGCAGATTGAGGTTCTGAAAGCTGAGATCTTAATTTTTGACTTTGGGCAATGAATCACTATCAAGATCATGGTTAAATTACTTTCTTAAAGTGACCATTGTCTCTGAATGTTACTTACAGCCTTGAGCTTTGAGGAAATGACATTTTTAAAGGGATTCCATTTCTCAGTTTTATTTGGAACGGCGCTACAAAAACATTCTCCTTCCACAGAGTGTAAAGGGTGTAAAAATGGCATTAGGAAGTTGCTGGTAGTTGGTCACTCAGGAATTCAAAGCATACACCGTGTGTACTGTGCACAGTATGCACAAATATAGTAGCATGGTACCACTATGTGTACTAGTTCTGTAAAGCACTTTTAAAATGCTATGCATCTTAAAAAGAGCTATAGAAATACATGTGAATTCATCTGAATACATGAATATGAACACAGAGACGCAGACTACCCCCGTTTCAGCTCAGTTCACATTTTTTAAGCTAAGTGCTCAAATTGTTTGTACAATTTTCCACATTTTAATTATTAAAATAAAAAAGGCACATTAAGGTTATGCTGAAGAAAGGACAAGAATTTTAAATACATGAAAACAATCAAAGTAAAAATCACCTGCTATAAATGTCTCGCCTCTGTTCCTCTCATGAGTTTGCATCTCTGTGCGCAGATACTGCATTGCATTTACATTCATGCATTCGGCAGACACTTTTATCCAAAGCGACTTACAGATGCATTCAGCATATACATGTATTAGCAGTATGCATCTTTCCTGGGACTCAAACCCACAACCTCTACCAGCTGAGCTGCAATAAAATCACTGCAGAAATCACAAATGGTCTTGGATGCTGCAGGGATTCTAATGCACATCTCACATAAGACTCAAGAACTGACCAAAAAACCAACACCTTTCTTATTATGTGGACACACACACACACACACACACACACAGATAAACACTCCCAAGAAACCGAGTGACAGATCAGAGAGAAGCAGGTGCATGCTGGGAGATCTATACAATACATTTAGACACAGACACATACACAACCTTCTAATCTTCAGTCTGATCATGTGTTATTTTCTTGTCATAACTAATGGATCTAAGAAGCCTCAGACCGTTCAGACTGCCTCAGATTCACTCTTTTAGATGCTAATGCTAACGTATTCTCACAGGGCCATTTAACCAAACAAACACACACACACACACACACAGAGGCGCCTCAAAGAAACACAATGAGCAGCACTAGGAAGAAAAATCATACAGCACACACTCGCACTTTCACTTCAGAGGACATTTAAAAGCACACACACACACACACACACACTGCGTTAAACACAAGTTTAAGCAGTCTTATACTTTGCACATATAATGTCGTCCTGTGCATGAAATTACCTTTCAGATTCCACAGAAGTGGTCAAAGGCACCCAGTCACAAATGCGAGGCAAGTAGAAGAGGCCTCACACAAGCTGCCTAACAACCTGACAATCAGAGGGAGTGCACTGACAGCTCGCAGACGTGTTCGTTTTGAAAGAAACCAGACATGCACATAGACAGCAATACAGTGAGTACCTTGACTCACCCACTCACACAATATAAGAGCACAAAGACCTCAGCCTTGCAGACATGCCTGTATTATCTAGATTAGATTTTAATGGTACATCTGGAGCTTACTAAACTCAGTTTGCTTACAACACATCCACCTAAAGCAGGAGTATGTACACACGACACCTGTGTGTGTGCGTGTGCGCACTTAGTCTGTTTTTTTGAGGACCATTGTGACCAGTTAGACCATTGGAGTGAGGACAGTTTTGCCGGTCATCACTTTCTCACACCCCTTTAAAAGGCTATTTGATGATTACAACTTGGTTTTAGATTAAGGTTAGAATTGGGTTAGAGTTAGGTTAAGCCTAAGGGTTGGGATAAGGCACTTTGTTGTGATGGTTATGGGCTAGTTTGTATTGTGTCAATGAATGTGTGTGTGTGTTTAAATGGGGGTGTGTGTGTGTGCATGGGTGTGTCTACATGTGTGCTATAGGTCTGCTGTATTAAAATATATAACTGTATGCCAGAGTGAGGGATAGACATTCCTGCTGGCTGCAAAGTGTTTGTGTACTCTTGCATTTACAACCTTGAAAAGACGCCACAGATTGGAAAATGGTTTTCGTTGACCTTGACTGATCACAGATGCTTCCAATTGATATTCATATTGATGCCAAACGCAGCAGATTTGTTTTCATTAAGTGTTTAATTGATGTGTCAATGCTAAGACACACACAAACACGTTAATCATCAAATTAAAACTGCTCCTATACACACATTGTATAAAATTGTACACTAGAGAAATACGTAAGGCCTCGCGCTGGAAACACATCAGCCAGTACCACTAACTCACCATAACACATAAAAACATCTCTCAAACATCGGCAACATGTTTTTAATATCACTACACGACTAGAGGGTTATATTTTCAATAACCTGTATCATATTGCAGATGTTTATCTATCTAGGCCGCAAAACATGTTCCTAAACGATGTTTGGCAGCGTTTATTCAGCACCGCGTTATTAGGAAATCAGTCACACTGAGATTCGCACTAAGATTCCGCTCGCACCGGGCACACGCGCACCACCCGCTCCCCCTGCCACACCCCCTTTCTCACGAGCACCGAATGGTACGTCCCGGTGATGCCGAACTTGTCAAACGGTGAAAAATCCGTAAAGCCTCGCATTTCAATCGTCGCCGTTCAGAATACGACGCTCACTCCGGTGTGCGTGTGTATACGAGCCGCCGCATCCTGCTTCGCCCAGCACCCGCTCTCGCTCGTCTCCCGGTAACCGAGCACCGAGCTCCCGCCGTCTAACCGGAGCCACCGTGTCTCCGATCGAGCCGCTGTGCTCTCTAAAGGATAAACACCAGGATTCAGTGCCGGCATTCAATAAAGATTCATGATCCGCATATCTGCCAGAGGTGAAATGATCAACCCCGGGATTTTCCACTGAATCATGGTCAGTGTTGATGAAGGTAAGAGGCAGAGCAGCGGTAAACATCGCCGGTTCGTGTGTGTGGGGGGTGTTTGCTCGCGTACACCGTTTCATAAACGAATAGCTGCGGGTAGACCATCCCAGTCCGTTTTCAAACAAACGCTTTAAATGGTTAGTTTTCTTAAAGATGTCAATTAAGAATAAGACACCGAGGAGCTCGGTCATTTCTTTGCTGCGTAACCGAACCTGATCTCTCCCAACCCAGACAACCCCAAACACGGGCAGCCTTTGAAACCGCAGGTTCGCTCCTCGCGCTAACATCCAGCGCGCGACCTCCCGGTTTCAGGTACGAGCTTTTCCGCCGCTGTAGACGCGCGCAACTCATTCTTGACAGTATCGACTGCACGTAAGACAGCAATTACCCGCGACTCGTGAACTTGACAGACTGAACGCGACCTTTACGCTCTTTTACCCTTTAATTGCGATATATATATATATATCTTCACCCGGGGGAATACGGCAGACGGCACTAAATGAGTGCGTGGAGATTTCACGGACAATCTGAGACAGAATCAGAAGGACCGGGCATATGCACAGGTAAATATTTACATGTCACGGGATGTTCTGGACTGTACCGAGAGGACTGAGCAACCCACCAGCCGCCGTGCCGTCCTCCGTCGGTAACGTGTGTGTGCGCGCGGTCTGCGACACATCTGGCCATTTTACACTCAGTTCTCCTTTGAGAGAAACTGCTGGAAACATGAACAGAGAGAGTTTGAGACAGAGAGATTTATAGATGTTAAGACAGAGAGAGAGAGGATTGTGTGGTACATTGTCAGATTTTGTCAAATGATCTGCTTGTGTTGTAGTTTGTATTTATTTGTTATATGTTGGTGGTGCCAGAGTGCTTAATTTTTTCTGTTGCAAAGGTTACAGGTTCAAGTTTAGACTCTTAAAATCACAGCTCTGCTCTATCAGTAATGCGCCCTTGAGCAAGAACTGAACCTAACATGTTACCCTGCGAATGCTTAACAGCAAGTTGTGAAAAGGCTTTGCTAAATGGAAACAGTGAACATGCAGTATTTATGAGCTGGAGAATGAGTCGTGTGTGTTTCATATGTCGGCTGTAGATGAATCAGTCTGAAGCTGTTGTAAATCTCCTTATTACGCTGAAATAGTTCTACCGAATGTCTTTTGTTCCACGAATTAATGCACATTTTTGTAGTATTCGCTCCTTTATTTGATCTGCTGTTTTAATTCTGTCTGTATGACTGCCCGTATTTTAGAAATGTCCATTATCATGGCCATCATACAGATATTAAAGGTTTAGTCTACAGCGCAGTTCTCTAACATGAAGGCCCAGCCTCATATGTTCTGTATACGAGATGTTCATTTCTTATGGGAACAGCACTGTGTCATTACAGAACATTAGATAATCGTCATGTCTTTTTAGGATTCATATAGACCTCAGTGTAGTGCCGTATTTTTGTGCTCCTTTTGTCTGTCTCCATCTTTGTCTAAAATGTGGAGGTTTAGCTGCCCACGCTGGCATTAACCCCCTGCTTTGCCTCACCCTCTCCTCACAATGGAGGCAGAGACCTGGATTGGTTTCAGCCTCTTCTCCAAACCCCATAGAACTGTGTACAGCTTTCATTAACAGCACAGTGAGAGAGAGAGAGAGAGAGAGAGAGAGAGAGGGTTCTTAGCTTTTTGACAGGTTCCTGCAGCTTGGGAGGCTAATACATCAAAATCTTTTCCAGCTAGTGCAGCCCAAGGGTACAATTGTTCAATGTTTAACATTTATTAACGCACATTCTGTATTTATATATATATATATAGTTTTTTGTAAGTATCACTTGTTGCCGTACTAATCAATTTATTTTTGGGTGAAAATAACCACAATCTAATTACTGTAGAATATGTTGGAAGAAATCTCAGTTTCATCTCTCAGTGGTTGCTCTTTTATAGCTCAGGAGATTTAATGGATATCCAGGTTCTCTAATCTGGTTTATGGGGAATTTGATGAGTAAAGTTTGAGTTCATGTTGAAATCATCAGTAATCTTGACTTTTAATGGCAAATCTGAGCTCAGTTTGTGACACTGTTGAGATCTCCTCTGAAACTAATGGAGATTTCTGCGTCTTTCTCTCAGGAGAAATATCTGAGAAATATCTGAGACTTCAGTTCAAACGTTCCGTTTGCTCTTCATTTAATCTCATTGCTGTCGAGGAGAAATCATTGAAATATTACAGAGATCTCATCTGTCATTTTCCTGTGGCGTGCTTACAGTGCACTGTGGATAGGTTAGGTAAGCATTGTTTGTGTACCGTTTAACTAATAGTTTGTTTTGATTACTGCAGCTGTATAATGATGGCAGTGGATGCTGTACTCATGCCCTCTGACCAGCAGAAACACGCGTGAGGGTTTATCAGGCAGTGTGGTGTCACAAGGGGGAAAATATTGGAACTCAATACAGATTAGCCGTCGCTGCCAGCTGGCATCAGCTTTGACATTAGCATGTTAGCATGACTCCCTCATGTCCGGATTAATACTCTACTGGAAACAGGGGATTAAACAGCACTAACCCAACCCAGATCTGCCAGTCACCCAGTCATAATTATACCAGCAAAGTGTTGTTTGCTAATACTTTTGTGTTTTAAAGCACAGATGAGAAACAACCAGGATCCAATCGCCATGTTATGACACAGCGCTGTTGTGCTATTTCTAAACACTTCAGGGTTATGTGGGCTTTATTAAGATTACGATATGCAAGAAGTTCAGCCTAGTGGTGCAGAATGTTATTATTGTCATTATTATGTTATTGTTATTATTAATGGTTCTTTTTGGACAGGAAATGATCACAACATGATGTTTATTATGTTTTCTGTAGCTGTTTAAGGTTTGATCAATAAATGAGTGTTACATGTGGAATCAGTATCTTAGCTATAATGTAGATTTAGGGTTTTTAGGATATTTGTAAGGTTTAGCATTTTTGGGCACTAGATCAAATGTTGAAAATAATAAGTTTTATCTGGACAGTATTTACAGTTGGTATTAGTGGGAATCGAGCACAGTTGGTACCGTAGAATTGTTTTTTTTAAAACATTAGTGATGCATGCTGAGCCCTGTAGCCTGAGGTTCTAGAGAAGACTGTGATGTCATAATAGGACTACAGAACACAGAATGTTTCCTGTTTTAAATACAAATTTAAGTTCAGCTGCATGAATGTGACAAAAGCTCTAATCATTAATTGTTTGCATTGGAAATTGTGATATCGGTGCAATTTACATGAACTTTGCAAAATACTCTTGAAAGTTTTGTTACGAGGCTTAACGGAGTCAAAAAGCACACTGTTAATAAAATATGTAGTTCACTTCAATTAGAGAGTTGCAATCAACACTTTTTACAATTGGTTAATCGTGGCAAATGTAATCCGGTTTATTTGTTCGATTAATTGCACAGGCCAGCTGCACAGGGTGCTGGGAAATCTTAAGACAGACTCCAGACTATAGTCAGTGTGTATGCTGGGTTTGAAAAACAGTGTGGACTGTATGAGGAGGAAGCGAACCTCCATATATCACCTCACAGAATGTGGACGGGGAGTTTTAGCCATCAGTCACTCTGCAGCACCTCAGTAATACATGAAATGAAGGCTGAACTAAATGCTCTGAAAAGGGTTGAGAGAGCAACCTTTTTATTCAGCTTGCTTCAGCTCAGCTGTGGGTATGTTAGACCGCATGCGTCTGAAGTGCGCAAGAATGCCATTGTGATAAAAACAGGTTCAGGCGAATGAAATTGTAAATGAGCCAAACCACATAAATCATCATATCACACATCCTTCATCATTACACAGATGGGCTTCGAGTGAGACCAATGGCAAATGATTAATTTGGGAATATTAAGTAAACTCTACAGACTCTTTCTGCTTACCAGGTGTCACATTATACCAGTATTGACAATAATCATGATTTAATAACCATCATCATGGGTACCATCTTAATACTCCACATGATTATATACTCAATAGTTCAGCACCAGTAGCTGGTTGATACTCCCACACAGCAGGTGGTGCTGTTGCACCCGTTTAACATTTTGCCTTAAGATGATAAAAAATAATAAAATATCTGATATCGTGACAGCCCTTGTAGGCTCAAGTGAGCACTGTGTAGGCACCCTTATGTGGGTTTCGGCTACCTGTCACTTTTCAGAACACAGTGATGTCATAATAGAATTTACTTTAGAACTTCTGAACACAAACTGTTCTGCCGCTTTGAGGCCTGTGAAACATATTCTGATTCCAGGTTCCTTCTGTAAAGTCGTTGGAACATTTGCTTTTTCTTTTTTTGGTTTAAAGAACATTACATTTCTTGTTCACTGAAAGTAATTCATTATAGGAGCTGTCTTCCTCTAAAAATAAGCTCTGGAAATGTTTGATGAATGGGTTTCTGAGGCACACTCATTAAGTCTCAGATATGTGTGTTTGAGAAGGACAGAGACTCATCACTCTCGCCTTGCAATATGCCTTTCTAATATGTGAATAATCGAATAAGATTCGGCGTGTGGAACATGTTTCGATGACCAGATTGACGGAACTGCTGCAGTCACTTGAATGATTGCTTTCATGTTTTTAAGATTTTTCCTCCTAGATATTTGATATGCATAAAAAATATATGCCCAGCACATTTTATTTATATACGCGATAGAAAGCAAGCGCTCTCAGTCTCTGCAGCGTTATCTTCCAGCACAAACATATTACGAGTAAATGATATTTAGCATATGTTTTTATTATCGCTTTAACCTTTGCCCGTGCTTTACCCGTACTGTGTGCGCGTGTAGCGTTTTTCTGCACTTTGTTTTTGATAGCTGGCACTTAGCTTTTCCTTTGAGGGAAGCGTATCTCTCTCTCTCCGTCTACTTTTGCTAAACTGCACAGTTTAAAAAGCACTGAAAATGCACAGAAAAAGTTGGCAAATTCTAAAAAAAAGGGCTCCCTCGCGACACAATTCAGTCTATTTGAAAAAGGTTATGCCGCCTTTTAGCATAATAAAGGAAATAAACACGTTGTCTGTAACAGTGGCCAGCAAATATGAGCGTATGACTTGATCATACATCACGGCTGTAGAGAAATTAACATACCGATGAAGGTTTTTGGAATATTTTTTTTATTATAATCAGCAAACTCATTTGCAAGGTATGAAAGATCATCCAGCAGGGTGCCGGGGGGGGTCAGCTGTCATTTAACAGTTGCTTTTATCCGAAGCTTTGTACAGTACACTAATTTCGGGAGCAACCTGGGGTCAAGTGTCTTGCTCAAGGGCACAACATTGAACGTAACTTTGGCACAGTCACTTTCCGGGGGCATGGATCTCCCCCCGCTGAGGTGTGAATCTGCATCAGAGGTTGCCGGTCCAGATTGTTGTGTTTTTCTGCCAATTGTTTCGGAAGAACAACGGGAGGTGACAGGAAATGATGAGGGGAAGTGGGAAATGACACGGGTGTGCGTATCTGAAGTGATATTGCATTAATTAATGAATTCATTAATTAAATCTTATACACATTTTTGATGACGCTTGTAATTTTCTAATGAGGTGCATTTAACAATCATTTCTTTAAAAAATAGGCTCTCTGCTTACATTAACGAAGCCCATTAA